>PVIR01004106.1:0-11024 GCA_004026965.1 Petromus typicus
TTGTGGTTCAGGCTGGCCCTGAGCTCAGCCTCAAACTCACATCACAGCAATCCTCCTGCCTCTGCCTCCCGAGTGCTGGGATTACAGGCGTGAGCCACCACGCCCGGCACTGTGGTATGTGGTACTGGTTGCTGCTGGGTGTGGGTCTCCACACCCAGTATTGTTATGTGGTTACCGGGGAATCGAACCGGGGTCCTTGTGCTTGCGAGACAGGCGCCGGAACCACTGAGCTAACTCCCCGGCCCTTGAAAAGCATTTTTATCTCCGCCAGTTCTACTGAATCACATTCTTAGCCAAAGTGATCAGCCAGGTTTGAGCAGTTTTGTGCACGTAGGGTCTCTAGGGCCCAGGAAGTCGCACCTCTGAGCCTCTCAGTCCATAACGGAAGGAGAAAAGCCAGTGTGGCTTCCCCTCTCCACCTCCTCCTCCCCACCCCACACACACACCAGACACACTGCCTGTTCTCAGATGCCTACAGTCCCGGCTGTCAGATGTTGGTGCTTCCACAAAAACGGGATTCCTTAGGGAGAGGAGAAATAAGGAGAGGAAATTGGGATCCTGAGGATCAAGCTTCACAAGTAGCTAATTTCTCTTACTACTCAAAACATCCTTGTGAGTTCCATAGTTTAAAAAAAAAAAAAAACAAACAAGCCAAAGGGCTGATGGGAAATTTAGCCAGGCTCCTGTGGGCAGGTAGTCTCAAAGCAGGGATTCAGGATCCAGGTCCATGGGGAAAGATAGATTATCAAGGCAGGGATTTGGGCAGTGTCTTCCTTCTATTAGAGCTTTATTGATAGAAAGAAGGTGTGATACTCCCCTTTTTTCCTCTCTGGAAGGAAATGTAACCTTTTGTCTAGCAGCTTAGGACCCTCTATGTTCAGATGTAAGAGTTTTAAGGGTTAGTGTTTCAAAGCTGTCCTGGAAAAAGCCCAAGAAGGACTTTTGAGAGTTCTTGGCTCTTCCAGGAAAACAAAACAGATTTTTTTTTTTTTTAAAGCAAGGTAATAGAAACCACTGCTTCCTGTGGTAGACAGGCCCTTCCTAGAGAGGTGGGATTCTCCAGCTCCAGGGAGGCAGGACATCTACTGCCCTGGTGTGTATAGCAATTCATTTGCTCTCCCTGCAGCTGCAAAAAGGGTGAGGTCTGTGCTGCCCTGGCCCAAATCTCACCCTGTGTTCTGTCTTAAAATCCCCAGCACACCTGGAAGCCTGTAAGATCTCTCCTAGGGTCCAGGGAGTCTCGAGGGCCTTCGAGGGGTGTCGAGGCAGCTGGCGGCCCTGCCTGGTCTGGCTTTTTCCTCCTTGTCCCTATTCCCCACCATTGTGTCCAGCACCCCTGGCTCCATCTTAGCTCTCACCCCTGAAGTGTGGACGTCTGCTTCCACATCACGGGATGCTCAGCGCCCTCTGCGGCCTCGAAATAAGAAACCAACAGCATGAGTTGAAATCAGATGTGAAAGGGCACAACTGTGTTCCATTTACACAAAATTCAAAAACACTAAGAGCTCACTAAGAGCAATTGTCTTTGGCGAGGTACTGACTGGGGAGGAGGACAGAGGGGTGGGGGGAAAGGAAACTTTCTGTATTTCAGTCAGTATGGTGATTATGGTACCCAAACAGGCTTGTCTCAGCCTGCTGGGGCGGGTGTGTGTGTGTGTGTGTGTGTGTGTGTGTGTGTGTGTGTGTGTGTGAAGTGAATTGTTTCGCAGAAGAGTTTGAATTCACAAGGCAGCCAAGCTCAAGGAGAGAGTCTCTGGCCTCAGAATCCAAGTCCTAAACCTCAGGGTCTTGGCATATTATGGGATGGAGAAAACAAAGTAGACAAACCTTATGGCTTTACACAGGACACACCTTCAAAAACACAGTACTGTTGGCCCAACCTGTTGGGGAGGGTGCCCTCTGACGTCAGAACGTTGCGCGGTGAGTACTTCCTGAAAATCCAGGCAAGAGGGCCATGGTTTCAACGAGTCTGAATCAGGTAAACTTCTTCAAACTTCCTGTTTTACAAAGCTTAAATAGCATGAAATCACAATTATAAAGAACAAAATGAAAGACAATTGAAAGTAGAGAGATACTGTCTTTTTCTCAAAAAAGGGTCAAGAGATGGAGGGGGAAGGGAAGAGAAGGAAAGGGAATAAAAAAGGAATTAAGAAGTGTTATGTACATGTACTAAAGCTATAGAAGGAATGTAAACATTATGTACCACAAACACATATTATTAAAAACATAGTATAAGAAGCTTAATGCAGTTGTCATCATAAGGAATGGTTGTGTGAGTTTGTAGTGCTAGGACTCAAAGTGCTCAGCAAGTGTCCTGCAAGGCTGAAGCTACATAACAAGGTCAAGGTCACCCTGCATTACATAGTAAGAACCTGTCTCAGATAAATAAACAAGAAACCAAGGTGACCAGGCATTACCTGGATTATTTGTGGTAAAGCTAGCAAGAGTTTATTCAGGTTTTCCCTGAGGTTTTTTTTTTTTATTAGTGTGTTTTCATAAGTACGTGTTGACAGTACATAATGATTACATTTATCGTGGTGAGTTGGTACATGAACATAACATATCTCAGTTCTTTTTTTATCCTCTTTCTCCCTCATTCCTCCCTGTTCCCTCCAACTCTTAAGCTCCTTCCCACTTAAAAAAGCTCTAATTCCATTTTCTCTTTCTCTGCCACTGTCTACACACCCCCATCTACTTTCCCTTTCTCTTTTGAAAAAGCTCCCCTTACTTCTTATCATCTCTCCTTTATTTTGCTCTTATATCTTGGGTTTCTCACATAAGAGAAATCATGCAATATTTAAAATTGAGTGTCTGACTTATTCCACTTTACCTTATTTCAAGCCATACTTATAGGTAAATGGATGTATCCCTGAATGAATTTTAAAAGAAAGGAAGTTCCCTGTGATTTTTAGGACTTTAACAAGAAAGGCCAGGGAGGTATGTCAGGGGCACAGTGCCTGCCTCGCAAGCACAAGGTCCTGAGTTAGATCCCTGGTACCAAAACAAATAAATAAACAAATACATAAATAAACTTTAACTAGGGCCAGGGATGTAGCTCAGTGGCACTGCACCCATCTTGCAAGTGCAAGGTCCTGAATTCAATTCTCGGTACCAAAACAAGAAGCAATAAATAAATACATACATTTTAACTAGGAAGGAAACATGTCTTAAGCCTCTTACAAGAAGAACAAAATGTTAATTTTGTTGTGGAGGCTCAGTTCCAATTACACAGGTGCACATCTATGTAAGAATCCATTGACTTATATACTTTGCTCTTATGTAAATCTTAATCTCCATAAAAAGTAAATATATCATAAAAACAAATAAACCCATAAACACACAATGATACTAAAAACAAGCTGTAGTGACCAGCTTGCCTTTTCCTGGGGCCACTTATCCCCTCACTGACTCAGTCCCATCCCTGCCCCCAGATGAATCTGGCCCCGCAAAGTGCAGAGGAAATGGAGGAGCCCCCGGCCCAGCAGTCTCACCACGGGCCCTGTGCCTGGTGCTGAGGTGCAGTGATGGCAGAGTCAGTCTGCTTCGTTCAAACCCTTGCTCTACCATTCATGGTTACATCTGTAAGCAGCTTATTTAAATTGGTATTCCTCAGTTTCCTGATCTGTGTAATAGGCTTGGTAATTGGGATTACACAAGATTAATCCGTGCACATGCACACAGAAAGATGCAAAACTGTTATATGCCAAACCCACACTAAGCATCTTACCAGCGTTATCTCCCCCTAAGCCACGCAGCAACCCCCGGACATTCCCGCCCCCGTACAAATGGAAAACTGAAGCTCAGAGGCGCCAAATTGGCATAATTAGAAAGTGACAAAATCAGGAGTTCAACCTCAGTCTGTCTTTTTTTTTTTTTTTTTTTCCTGTTAAAAGGGCTTCCCTGATGTTACTCTGGATCCTCCCAACCTCTGCTTCCCCAGGACTGCCCTAGTGCTAACCGCACTAACCTGCCTTTGTCCCGGTGTGTCACCCACCCACATGGCGCGCTCTTCCAGGACGTTCTACTCTTTGGATTCTACCTGAGCTGCAGGTACAGAGTGACCAGTCTCAATAATAGACAGTTAGCTTGAGATGGTGATTTGAGCTGATAAGATTATTTTCCCTTCCAGTCCATTTTTTTCTTTTGCAGTAATAGAGGCAAAATTTTGCTTTTAAAGAAGGCACAGCCCTATAAAACAGGAAAGGAAGCCATTTTCAGAACATTTTTGAAGTATCTGATAGACATTAAATAAAATCAACATCAGCAATGACCACACACACACACACACACACACACACACCCCTAAATTAACAACAGAATGTAAACCCGAAAAGTGAATAAAACCATGAAAAGATAAGAGCAAACCAGAGAGATTCCAAACTCAAGAGCACGTTAACAGTAATACAGAAGAAGGCTCTGAGTTGGCCATCACGATAATTTAGTAAGTAGCTCTTTTCCAAGCACAGAGTTCATGGCCTCCCCATGGTCCTAAACTGGCAGAAGCAAAACCACAGTGTGGGTCTGGTCTGGGGAGGGTCGGGAGAGGGCGAGGCAAGCAAATGAGCGAGAGTGTCAGGAGAGGACAGGCGGCCGTGGTGTGCTGAAGGGTGTGCACGGTTGGCCCCGGAAGCAAATCCTTCCGAACTTCTGCACCGAGCCAGTAGGTATGTGGGTATCAGCTTTCTTTCATTGCTAGACAAATCACCACGAACACGGCGGCTTACACAGCACAGATGTATTATCGCCATCTGTGCACCACAAGTCTGGCCCAGACTGCAACCAAGGTGTCCAGGAAGTGTACTCCTTCCTTCTTGGCGGATCTCGAGGAGCCTTTTCCAGCGGTGGGTGTCCATCCGCATTCCGCAGTGCAGGTCCTCTCTTTCCATTTTAAAGCCAGCAGTCAGCAGCGCTCTGGTCTTTCTCTGATAGGCAGGTCTCTCTCTGACCACCTCGGGGAGATGGTCGGTGCTGTCACAGAGTCCTGAGAGTGGGTCCCTGTGAATAACCGAGGGTAACCTCTCTGTCTCCAATCCCTTAACCTGCTCACATCTTCAAAGTTCTCTTCACTATGGAAGGACCGAGTTCCAGGGTCTTGGAGATTGGGAACTATTATCCTGCCAACCCATGTGGTCCTGGGGTGCCTGGCAGATGCCCTGCATCCTGGTCTCACAGTTGGAATGTGGGCTCTTCTGCCTCAGTCTGTCTGGAACGGCGTTCGCCACGGCTGCAGCAGTGGCCTAACCAGCCACTTCCACAAGCTATGCCTGGCTGTGGCCCCCAAAGTTGGTTTTCCAAGCCAGAGTCTCAACCTTCTCAATTTTGTGAACAACACAGAAGCCTGTCTATGAATTATTCTTCCCCATCAATTATCCAGAATCAGTTTCTGTGACTAATAATGAAGAATTCTGACTGATAATAATATCCTACCTGCCCATTCCACACCCCTCAAGCATTTATCTTCAGAATTGCTTCACATGCACATTTCCCATATAAGTGCCTCCAACATAGAACTTACATCCCATCTTGCATTTAAAGGTGGTCTTTTAGGTAACATAGCCCCACAAAAGTAGATTAAACCAGTACTACTTTCCTGTAATCACCAACCTGGATCTTCATTTGTAACCATTATCAGCAGCCATTCAGAATGGGGAAAAATGGGGGAAAAAATGAGAATCAAGATGTATCATGTACAGATATAAATTCTCAATGTTGAATGTGATCATAATATATATATCATCTATAATATATATATCATCTATAATATATAGATGATATATATGCTATATGATAGCATATATATTGTTATATATTATATAGATGATATATCTGATATATGATATGTCATATCTCATATATCATATATATCATTTATATATCATATAATTTATATCATTTGTATATCATATATATCATATATATATTAAATGTGCCAATAGGATTAATTAAACAGCTACTGAGGAAAATCAACACCACTGGTGTTCTGGAAAAAAAAAACAAAGCATCTAGCTTGGGAGAAAAGAGATTAGAATGAAATTTTTTTCAGTTTTTTGAGACAGGGTCTCACTTTGTAGTTCAGGCTAAAATAATTGTGTGTGTGTATGTGTCTGTTGTTGCTGAGGATTAAATCCATGACCTTCACATTGAGCTACATCCTCAGACCCCTTTTTTTAAAAAGTTTTTTTTTAAAGAGTCTGACTAGATTGCTGTATTGTTTGTATGTATGTATGTATGTATGTATGTATTTGAGACAAGGTCTTGCTTTGTAGTCAGAGTGGCCCTGAACTCACTATGTAGCCCAGGCCAGCCTCAAACTCAGAGCAGTCCTCCTGCCTCTGACTCCCGAGTTCTGGGTTTACAGATGTGAGCAGCCACATCTGGCATTGTGGTATGTAGTTACCAGGGTTCAAACTTGGGACTTTGCGTTTGCCAGGCAGATGCCAGAACCGCTGAACTAAATCCCCAGCCCACATTGCTGTATTGTTCACACTGAGCTCAAACTTGGAATCCTTCAGTCAGAGAGAGAGAGAGAGAGAGAGAGAGAAATACAAAAAATTAAAATTGATATACAGAAGTACCCCCCCCCAGAATTTGGAACTGATTCCAGGGCCTCATGCAAACACTATATCCTAAACTAATCCCCATCCTGATTCACATTTTACTTAGACACAGGTTCTGCAATCCTCCTGCCTCAGCCTCCACAGTGGAATTATAGGCATGCCCTCTACACTCAGCTCAGATTCTTTCTTATTGTCTTCAGTTGTATGGCATTTAATCTATTCATAATATTGTGCACCTGTCTCTACCTCTGTTCTAGGACTTTTTCATCACCCTAAATGAAAACCCATCTCCATTGAATTCTCACTGCCGGGCTCTTTCTCTGCCCTTCACCTGATAGGGTTTTTGCTCATATAACAGAACCATAGAATATATTATTTTGTTTACCTATTAATAGTCTATCTTTTCCCACAAGACTGTAAATCCCAAAGAAGTAGGTATAATACTTATTATAGTACAAACCTCCAGGACAAAGAGCAGTCCCCAGTATGTCCGGGACACTCAGTAAATAACTCGTTCAAATAATGAACATGTTGCATTATATACACACGTTGAAAGAGGACTTTGTGCTCGGGGAACAGAATATCTAATCTTTTCAAACATGCTTGAACGTTTACATGAAGAGAACACGAAGCACTCTTCAACCAAATTGGTGAGAGCCTAAATTAGTGAATTGGCTTTCTAGTGAATAATTTGATAACCTCTTTCTGATTTTAAAATGCAAATATTCTTTGAACCATTTATTCAGAGGCTTTTTATTTTCCCCAACTGGATTTTACTGGCATCTTTGTGATGAATTAAGCAATCCTGTAGAGCAGGTTTTTTCCTGGACTCAATTCCTTTCTGTTTATCTATCATCTATTAGATCAGTTTCAACAATAACACAAAGTTCAGAGGACCTAGGAAATTTTACTATCCATGATGTTATTTTTTTCTAGTATTACTCCATGCATAATAGGTTTTTTTGTTGTTGTTGTTGTTGTTGTTTTTAGGTTTTTTGAGACAGGGTCTCACTTTGCAGTTCAGGCTGGCCCTGAGCTCAGCCTCAAACTCACATCTCAGCAATCCTCCTGCCTCTGCCTCCCGAGTGCTGAGATTACAGGCGTGAGCCACCACGCCCGGCACTGTGGTATGTGGTACTGGTTGCTGCTGGGATGAGTCTCCACACCCAGTATGGTATGTGGTTACCGGGGATCGAACCCGAGTCCTTGCGCTTGCAAGACAGGTGCCGGAACCACTGAGCTAACTCCCCGGCCCAATAATAGGTTTTAATAAATATTTAATACTATGGTAATACAGAGAATACTTTTGGTTTGGTTAGGAGATTTTCCACATACTTAGAATATCTGAGAAATAGGATCTTGCTGTTTACTTGAAGGAAGGAGGGAGGAGAAGGGTAACTTGTCTTTTTTAATTAAAGGAACCGCCACTTTGGCTTTTATATTGTTGTCAAATATTTTTCTCCCAACTTCCAAAGTTCCTGAAGGGCACTGAAAAGAAATATGCTGTAATGCACACAGAAAAGGCGCTGTGTTGTGAATCGGCTCAGGTGTGAGAACTGACACATCACTGTGGTCCGTGATGCTGAAGCAACCGGGTATCTACATAGAACGATAAACAGCACAAGGCTGTTAAGTTTTTTGTTACGCTGAGACTGTTAGGCCTTTATTTGTCCACTCGGCACACAGAAGAGGTAGAAAAACAAGGATCCTCTTCTGATTTGACCGAGCAACCCTGCTAATGTTTGTCACTTAGGGACATAAGCACCAATTATAACACTATCACCAGGACAACGAATCAACAAGGACAATTGTAAGGCACTGTTACAGGTGTCAGGAAAGGTAATACACACACAACACAGCAACAGTTTCTAAAATCCGTAACATCTGAAAGACTCCTTTGTTCAAATAACAATTGCAGTGGAAGACTCACATTAAAAAGAATAGAACAAGCTTGTAGCAGTGGTATTTATATAAAACTTCATGTCACATAAGAAGACTGACATCCTCAAGACAGTTCTCGCTTAAAACTGAACTTGTTAGATCACTGACCACTTTGCAGATGTAGACATCTCTCCTTTTGGAGCTGTAGTTGTAAAGAAAAATATTTTTCATCTTTTTATTAGACTTTTAGAACACTAATGAAGCTCTGTATTTTCAAAACCAGGCTTTTTTTTTTTTTTTTTTTTGAGACAGGGTCTTACTTTTGTAGTTCAGGCTGGCCCTGAGCTTACTCTATATCCCAGGCAAGCCTCAAATTTACAACAATCCTCCTGCCTCTGCCTCCCGAGTGCTGGGATTACAGGCATGAGCCTGGCACTGTGGTGTGTGCTACTGATTGCTGGTGGGCATGAGTAACCATGCCCTTGCATTGTTGTATGTGGTTACTGGGGATTGAACCCAGGCCCTTGTGTTTGCCAGGCAGATGCCAGACCACTGAGCTAAATCCCTGGCCAAAAGCTAGGCTTTTGTGTGTCATTTTTTAGCATTATAAAACAAAATACAGACCTCTGGGGCTCAATTTTAGAAATGGAAAATGGGCTGTTAGGATCTCATTTGGTAAAATGGAAACAATCATCTGTGTTACCAAAGACAGAGGTAGACTGATATCAGAATTCTCATCAGCACCGTGAATACGAAAGCGCAAGTTGATGAGAGCACAGTGTATTTGGAGGGTACTGAAAACTGAATCCTGGGCTTGTGCGCAGCAGACGAGGCTGCCCCTGAGCTCGGCCTCGGCCCTCGTCCACATGTGAACTAGAGTGCTCTAGTATTTGCTCAGACTCATACAATGAAGTGTTTTCACCGGCTGAACACACTTTTTAGACTTGCAAGAACCTGGTGCATTTACTTCACTGTGTGAGTTCCCACAAAGTATTCTTCAGCAAACTGAAAGAACAAAGGGCCAGGAGTGAGTAAGACAAACACCAAAAGCAAGAAAGGGAAGTTTCCAGATGACTTACTGGGCAGCGAGATGAAAGATGAGTCGGTAGAGATAGGAGGAGAAGGTGCCCCGAAGCAGCTCCCCAGACGCGGGAGGGGAAGGATCGTCGGAAGTGATAGAAAAACTGACAAAGTGAAATCTCCGAAAAAGGCTGAAAATAGTACAAAGACCAATGACCAAAAGACCGGAAGAGGGAGAGGAGGAGGAGTGTGCAGAAAGCTGGAGGGTGTGTGTTGCCATTTTCCAGGAAGGAGGAGGAGGAAAATAAACCCACAAGAAGGAAGAGGACGACGACAATGGAAGCTGTTTCCGTAGGAAGACCTGGGGGACTGGGGCACCAAGAGCGGGGACAGTGAGAATGTTCGGAGGTCTCGGGCCTGGTGACGGCTTGTATCAAATACTGCTCTTTTATCATCACACTCCTTCTCATGCCAACTTCTTTCTTATCCTCTTCCTCTTTCCAGGTTGATTTTAAGCTTCTAGACATCAGGGACCAAAAAGTGTGTTTTCTTCACACTAGAACCGCGTCCTACAGCAGAATTCTTTGGCATGGCAGCTGCTGTTTGCTGCCTCAAGGACCGGAAGAGCGATTTGCAGCATAAATAATGGTGATAGAAATTGAGCTTAGGGAGATGCCAACTGCTGTTGGGAGCTGGAAGAAAATAATGTCATAGGGGCTGGGGATATAGCTCAGTGGTTCCGGCGTCTGTCTTGCAAGCTCAAGGGCCCAGGTTCGATTCCCCGGTAACCACATAACAATACTGGGCGTGGAGACTCACACCCAGCAGCAACCAGTACCACATACCACAGTGCCGGGCGTGGTGGCTCACGCCTGTAATCCCAGCACTTGGGAGGCAGAGGCAGGAGGATTGCTGTGATGTGAGTTTGAGGCTGAGCTCAGGGCCAGCCTGAACCACAAAGCGAGACCCTGTCTCAAAAAACATTTAAAAAAAAAAGAAAAAAAAAAAAGAAAAAAAGAAAATAAATGTGATAGCAGTGGGGGTTAAACCCAGGAAACTTCTACCACTCAGCTACATCCCCCGCCGTTCTTTCTTTGTTTTTTGATAAAGTACCTCTAAATTGCCCAGGCTGGCCTCATCCTTGCTACCCTGCCTCAGCTTCTTCAGTAGAGAAATCCTTCCTCAATGAATTTCTGTTACTTCTTCCTTCCTTTATTTTTTCATTTTCTCAGTTTCTTTTAACTAACTTCATTGGTACCCATATTACATTAGAATCGAGTAGGTAGACCTGACTATTGTCAAGGAAAGTCGTCTAAATTCTTTTTTTTTTTTTAGTACTAGGAATTGAACCCAGGGCTTTCATGGTGAGCTGAAGGCTTATTTATTTTTATTTTTATTTAATTTTGAAGCAGAGTCTCACTAAGTTGCTAAATTGCTAGGGAGGACTCAAATTTACTATGATCCTCCTAGCTCAGTCTCCTGGAGTGCTCGGATTACAGGCATGCACTACCCCTCCCAGCTTTAAATTCTTCCAAAATGGGCCGGGGAGTTAGCTCAGTGGTTCCA
>PVIR01004106.1:11124-71925 GCA_004026965.1 Petromus typicus
CAATACTGGGTGTGGAGACCCACACCCAGCAGCAACCAGTACCACATACCACAGTGCCGGGCGTGGTGGCTCACGCCTGTAATCCCAGCACTCGGGAGGCAGAGGCAGGAGGATTGTGATGTGAGTTGGAGGCTGAGCTCAGGGCCAGCCTGAACCACAAAGCGAGACCCTGTCTCCAAAAACCTAAAAAAAAAATAAATAAATAAATAAATAAAATAAAATAAATAAATTCTTCCAAAATGGTTTTTGACTAAAAAGAGACTTTAAAAAAACAAACAAAACAAAAAACAAGGAGAATTACTTAAACCTTCTCTGGCCCAAGAGTCCAAGTATTCATTCTCCATCTTGTTTGTTCTTGTCTCTGAAGGGAGAAGAAAAAGTTATTTTCAAAGAAAGCACTAGATGGCACTTGTGATGTGTTCAACAGTTGCTTCAATCTTTGGAAAATGTGTGATAGAGGCAAGTGCGATAAATATTAAAATGGGAAAATCGTCATTACAATAATGATGATCAGTAGCTTGTGATTGTGTTTACTGTGTTACTATGTATGAGCTATATCTTTACTTGGTATTTGCATTTAAAATCTGGGCTTCACTTTATAAAGCTACAAGAGAGGAACCAACATCCCTGTAATATATCAAAGCCCATATCACTAAAATAAGAAAAAATAATGTTCGATTTATATACAGATTAAATATAGGTGTTTTTTAAAAAAATAGTTACCTTATTCTATTTGGAATATTTCAGTTTGTAAAAGCATATTACAGCGTATATATGCTAAGCTCCATCTATTGTGTACAACAGCCTGAGTAATGGTTGATTTAAAATAACACTATAACTTAAATGCTTTTTGAGAAATACTAACAAAGGAAGTAAGGGAGGAAGGAAGGAGTGGAGGGAGGGAGAAGGGAAAAGGAAAAAGAAATTTAAAAAGTAGATACCTCAGAAGTAGATACCTCAAGAGTGTCATCATTGTTAAAGTAATAACGAATGACATTAAGCAAATATATTGTTCTTTTGTGTTCCCTGGTAGCTCTCATCCACAGGCTGCTTAGTGATCTTGTGATCGAATCTTAATGTAAAGACAAAAGGAGGTTTTAATTCCAGGTTGAGGAGGTCCTATTTAAAGTAGGAAATATCATTGCCACACACTGTGTGTGTGATGATAACTGTGGCCTGTATTCCCCTCACGTTCCCTTGGCTTTCATAGACTTGTTGTCTAGCCTTTGCAGCAACTATTTGATGGGTTAGGTTCCTGAGGCTCTGTCTTACTTTTTTGTCCTTATTCTCCCTTTGTCTCATATTTTTTCCTTATTTGAAATGTACTTTTTCTTGCTGTACCTTTGTAGTATAATTCAACATGACAAAATTCTTTGGGAATAAGATAGGTTATAAATAAATTAATAATAATGCTAATGGGCTGTCTTGTAATTGCAGTAATTTGTGGGTTTGGAGTAAAATTGACATTTTGAAGGTAGTATCTCATATAGTAGTAAACTCAGGATGTCAGAATGCAGAGCTGAATATGCAAAACAGCGACAATGGAGAAAGAAATCTTCAATCTGTATAATAGTCGATTTTCCTTGGATGCAAACGATAGGAATGGATTCTGGCTAATTTAAGCAAGATTGAACTTCACCAGAGTCCTACCTAGGATGTCACAGGATCGATGGTGACCTGGAGGGCCAAGGCCGGACACAGGAGAGAAAGACAGGCAGCTCCTGGAGTCCAGGCAGCAAGAATAACTTCAGAACCTGGTCTGGGTGCTGCTGCTCCAGTGTACATGTCCCCATTTCCCCCCAAGTTTATGCATTTCTACTCAAAATGAAAAGTTCCAAGTGTCTAGACTGCTTAATGTTTTGCACAGTTCACAGATTTATAGCTGTCTTATCCTAGTCATAAGTACCTCCTTGCTTTGGTTGGATGAGAAATATTGATTTCCATCCCCACCGAGGCTGCCTACAAAGGAGGACATGAAATGTAGTGCTCCTGGAAAATAGAATGGATGCTGGCATCCAAAATCCACTCTGCACTACAGCAGCAGGGGTGGCTTCACGTCTCTGGGATAGAGTAGAAACTTCAGTAGCAGGTTGAGTAAAATGCAGAACCTTAGCAGGTACCCTTACCTGGAAGTTAAATTACTACAGATGTAATTAGTTATGGTTCAAGATGAGATCTTATTGAATTAGAATAAACCATAATTCCAGTGAGTGTCCTTTGAAGAGATAGAACAGAATACACAGAGATACACACAAAAATGCAGTATGAAGATGGAGACAAAGATTGGTGTGATAGGTCTAGGTGTCAACGAATGCCTTGGCCTGCTGGCATCCACCAGAAGCTAAGAGGATGTTTTCCTTAGAGCTTAACCTTTTAGTACTAGAAATAGCAAACCTTGGCTACATTTTGATTTTGAATTTCTGGTCTCCAGAATAGAAAGAACGTGTGTTTGTTGTTTTAAGCCAGTCGGTTTCTAGTATTTTGTTATGTTAGCTCTTGGAAACTGATGCAATCCCTGATAGCAGTGTTTTTGTTCAAAACCCTAAGTGTTAAGTAGGTGTTTAGTGTTAGTTCATTTTATGTTGCTATAACAAAATGCCTGAAACTGGGTATTTTATGAAATAATGAGATTTATTTTGCTTGTGATTCTGGTAGCTAGAAGGTCCAAATAGCATGGACTTGGCATCTGGTAAGGGTACCCCATTCTCACACACAGGTTGTATCACAACATGGTAGAGAAAAGAGCCACATGCAGAAGGCCCAATCTTGTGGGGGTACCCAAGACTCCCTTTATAATAACCTACTCTAGAGAGAACTGTCTGTTCACATGAGACCTGAAGTACTCCTGCAGGATGGCCTTAACCCATTCATGGGGGCAGGGCACCCGTGACCTAACTATCTCCTGCTAGGTCCACCTAACTCTGTCACATAGAGGGTCAAGCTCCCAGCACACAAGGCTTTGGAGGACAAACCACATCCAAGCCAGAGCATTTAGTAAATCCATTTTTATGACAGTGCACAAAAGCTTTCTTTTTCTATTTCAAAACAAAAGAAACCTATGAATGGAATAGTTCAGTTATTTCACAGAGCTGATGAATACCTCTATGCTCTACTACCTTTTAAGACCTTGAAAAATTGGATTCTCTGCTCATGTTCAGAGGGCAAATGGCAAACAAGACATATTGGGTTTGAGATCAGAGCTATCGAGAAAGTACAACTGGATTATGTGACATGGGATGAGGAGGGAGTGGGGAGCTGGCTTGTGTTGGGTGATGGGGCAAAGAAGAGACAGATGTGAGTTGAATCCCGAGAGAAGCCAGGCAGTCGTGACCTGGAGGAGGAGCACTGTAGGCAGAGGAATGCAGAGACACAGAGCTGACGAGTAGAAGGAGCCAGACTGGAGGATTCAGGCAGAGACCAATCACAGCTTCTTTTCTAAAACTTATAAAAGTGAAGGATGTTAGGTAGGAGAGCAACATTATCTGACTTCAACATGTAAAGTCAGGATGATACTAGGTACAGAAAAGGAAGAGACCAGGCACAAGGAGTTTAGTTGGCTGTGGTCTCAGATGAGAGTAAGTGGAGCTCAGATTAGTTTGGGGAGTGGTAGAGAAGTGAACTAGTTCTAGATATGTGTGAGGCAGCCTTTCACAGTATGAGTAAAATGTTAATTATGTCCCTTCTCTTGCCCACTATTGCTTTACATTCTACAGAAATTTACAAAATAGAAAAAACATTTCTATTACTAAGACATATTCAGGAGCTTTGCCTTTAACTAGATAAGGTGTATACCATGTTAGTCAGTTTTTCATTGCTTGACAAAATATCTGACATAAATAACTTAGAAGAGGAAGGATTTGTTGTGGCTAACGGTTCCGGAGGGTTCAGTCCATGGTAGGTGAGCTGTGGTAAGGCAGAGGCTCATGGTGGGAGACAGTGGCAGAAGAAAATTGCTCACCTCATGGTGCCAGAAAACAGAGAGTAAGAGCCAGCTACGAAGGGGCTAGGGACAAAAGAGACACTTCACAGTGACTTGCTTCATCCAGTTATCAGGAGGCCCCACCTCCTGAGTCCCACTTAGCTATGAGTTATGGACTAATAATTACTAATGGATTAATCCCTCGATGAAGTTAGAGCCTTGTGATTCTCTCACTTCCCAGAGGTCCACCTCTGGATATTGCTACACTGAGAACAAGCCCCTGACAAGCCTAGAGGACCTATCATATCTAAATTGACATACGCATGTGATGTATTCACAAAAATACACAGCCTCAATGCCTTGGAGGTTACAGAGAAGATCAACATGGTATAAAAAAAGGGGGGGGCCCTCTAGTACAGGTAAATGTAGCAAGAAAGTCTTCATGAACTTGATATAGGTCTTTGAAAATAGGTAAGACTGAAGGACAGCATTCAAGTTGGCTAGGGTGTGAATGAAAGAGAGATGTAGACAGTGAGTGTGCAGTGTTTAGGATAGAGAAATATCAGATTAATCAGATTAGACCACTTACATAAAATGAAGGATGATAATAAACTTATGTTGGCAAAATGAAGATAAACAGATGACTTTGAAAACCAAGATGAATTTGGATGTAATCTTCTAGGCCAGAGGTTAGCAAACTTTTTTTGAACATGCCAGATAGTAAATAGTTTACATTGTATAGGCCACATGGCTACTCAGTTCTTTCATTATACTGTGAAAGCACCCATAGATAATACTTGTTAAATGAGCATGGTCATGTTTCTTTATAATTTTATTTATGAAAACAGGTGGTAGAGAAGAGTAGGCCCTTAAGCTATAGAAAGAGGGCAATAAAATTAAAATGGTGTTTTATTAGAATTTTTGAAATAACTATGTAGAGGAATAGTGTGCATTTTTTACTTGGCATCTATCTTCGCCATCTTTGTTTCTCAGTTTCCACGCTTTGGTAAGATGTCTGTTTCTCTCCCATCTCTGGGGCTAGGCTCTGACTTAAGTTCCCCCAAGTTATCCCATCCCGCTTTCCACAGTGCCTGGCTCAGGCGACCCAGAGCTAAGCTGAATAGTGCCTGCCATTTCCCAGTCACAAATGGTGGCTCATATGGATATCTGTCTTAATTGTTCACTGAGTTTACTGGGGTTTCTGGAGAAAAAACCCTCTCACTTCTTGGAGGAAGCCACCAAAGAGGACACTCTGCCTGCCTTGGAAGATGGTATACAGCATAGAATCTGGATTTCTGGATTCATTTCACTACCCTGAAGAAGCCAGGTTTAGAATGAAGCTGATAGGTCTAAAGAGAAAGCAGAGAAAGATAGAGTCCAGGTCTTTGCTAACACAGGCGAACTACTAAATTAAAACTAGTCTACCTTGGACTTCTTCATTCTTTGGGCCCATAAATCACATTCTGTGCTGAAATTCATCAAAGCTCAGCTTTACATTGGCTGAAATTTAAGCGTTTGTTGTTGTGGTAAAATAATATCTAAGGGGTGGATACCGAAGGGAGTTAGCCCAAGTAGAAGACTAGGCCTCAGATGATGAAAAACAGTGAGAAGAGGAGGACGGACAGCCTGAGTCACTGAAGGGAAGGATTCACATGGAGCTGATACAGTTCATCTTTATTGGCTTGTGAGACATCCAGGAGATAGGTAAAGCATACATCCAGGCAGTGAGAGCGTGACCTTGGGCACTGTATCTAGTCCCCAGTCCCTCTTCTGTGGCTTTTCATGATCTCCCTTTCTTCTCCTTCTTCTCCTTCTCCTTCTCCTCCTCCTCCTCCCCCCCCTCCTTCTTCTTCTCCTTCTTCTTTTTCTTCTTCTTCCTCTTCCTCCTCCTCCTCTTCCTCTTCTTCTTCCTTTTCTTCTCCTCCTTCTCCTTCTTCTTCTTCATCTCTTTGTAGTTCAGGCTGATCCTGAACTCACTATGTATCCCAGGCAAACCTCGAACTCACAGAAATCCTCCTGCCTCTGCCTCCCAAGTGCTGGAATTACATTCATTGGTCACCATGCCCAGCATTGTGATGTGTGGTACCGGAGATCCAACTCAGGCGGGACCTGTGCTTGCCAGGCAAACACCAGAACCACTGAGCTAAATCCATGGCCCTCTCTCTACTTCTTAAATGTCATGAGTTGGACAGCTTTCCTCTGCCCTCCTCTTCTCGCATGAGGCTTCTGCCCTGAAGCCAGCTGACCATGGCCTAAAACTTCTAAACCTATGAACCAAAATAAATATTTTCACCTTTATATTGTGTTTTTCTCATAGTAAAGAGAAGAAGCATCAGATTTCTGGGCCATTCCAGGGTAGAGAATGCGGAGTGGAGTGAGAGCATCAGGCTGTGTCTTTTTACTGAAGAAGCAAACTTGGGAAGAAAGTACCTAGAATAGTAGGAAGCAAAGGATACACTTCTACACACACACGCACACAAGCATGCACGCACGCACACACGCACTCATGCATGCACACAAGCATGCACGCACACCCCTTCCAGACAAGGCAGCCGAATTAGCCCTGTGTGTTCCCCCCCACATCCGGAGGCCCATCATAACCTGCCCAGGGCTGCAGTGATGCTCCTCAGAGTGGACAGCTGGAAAAGCTGCTGCTAGGGAAAAGGGCATCTAAGGTAACTGTAGGGGCAGATGGAAGACAGTGCAGGGTAAAAGTTGACGAAGCCATGAAGTAGGATATGGAGCCCTAAATCCAACCACCAGTTCAAGGACCCAGAGAACGGCTGGATGTGAGGCCACAGCAGCCTCCGCGGTGGGAGCGCCTTCCAGGAATTCCATCCAGACTCCTCCTCGGAGCTGGCTGGTTTGTCACACTTACTATGGAGCTGTGAAGTGACTTTGCTCAAGGGCATCTTCCAGGCCCGGGACACATGATAAGCGTATCCCGGCTATACCTTTGACAGATACACGATCTGCTTACCTGCAGCAGAAGTGATTATTAGACTTTTGGCCACATAGACCTTATCACCTCAGTATCGGAGAAAATACAATGATGTGAAGATATTTTATAGTTCCATTAGTTTGTACTACTCCACTATCTCCTCTGAACACATTTTTATAAGTGTTTAAATCTCTTTGTACATTCCTATCTTATTTGATTTTACATTGAGGTTCTTTTTATCTAAACTATAACAGGAGTTACAGAAACTCCTTCTCTGTGTCAGACAGGAACTTTCTAGAGTTGGATGCAAAGTAAGATTCTAATAACAAATGCAAATTGGAAAAATAGCACCAAGAATAATAATTTCAGAAGACATCTGACTTTTAGAAGGAAATATAGGTGAATATGACCTTGATGCGGGGAAGGATTTCTTAAATAAGATAGCAAATATATAACTACAAAGAAAGATTAGTAAAAAGTCATATTTTAGAAAATAACATGAAAAAAGATGAGAGGAACTCTGAGAGCTTGAGAGCCAGGGGTTTAGCTCAGTAGCACCTGCCTCATAAATGGAAGGTCTTGAGTTTAATCCCGATTACCAGAAAAAATGAAAATAATAGAAACCAATGCCTTAAGAGATGGTAGAAGAACTGTACTGCATTCCTACTACATAATCCATGCTACATTAAGTATATTACCTTGATTCTTGTACATGCCAGAAAAATTACAGTAAGACCCTGACTAACAAGTTCCTTTCTAGGAAAATGTTTCAAAGTCAGTGAGTTTTGTTTACAAATTTGATAAAGCGAGTCCCATACACCTTTGACGCACATACAGTGCGCATTGCTTGGCGCTTCCTAGCGGTTCCCTCCCATCTGCACCTCGTTTCCTTTCGCTTCCGGACACCCTGGGCTCTCACTGCGTCCGTCCTGCCGTGCACCGTCGCGCTGTACCGTAAGACAGCGGCACAGCCGTGACGGTGTCCGGCAGACACGCGAGCTGTCTCTGTGATTTGTTCACATCTACGAATGTTCAAAATGAAAGTCGCTTTTCTTCTGTGAAAGTTCTCAACTTGAATGTTCATAGGTCAGTGACTTACTGTATTGTACTGTTTCCACCCATATCGTGAAAATTCTTTCTGAGATTTGAAAATGGTCATACAGTGAAGACACGGTGTATAAATAGCACATGGGGACAGTGATCCATTGTGCTTTGTTTTACTTTGTTTCACAGAGGCCAAATCAAGAAAAGTTGGGAACAGCTGCCAAAAGGGCTTTCAGAAGGTAGATGCCAGGTTAAATGTGCCCTTTTTCCTATAACGAGAATACATTTCTCCCCATAGAGTAATAAAACTATAAAAGAACTTTCTGCTCTCCTCTTATACAAATATTCTTACTTGCCCTTAATTATATTTATAAATTCTAGTATTACTTAAATGAGTAGCTCTCAAGCAGCAATTTGTATTATAAGCATCTGTAGAAGCTGAAAAAAAAAAGCAAGAACAACAACAACAAAAAACCATATCTTGGACCTAATTGCAGTGATGCACATATAGAAAATCTCTTTGAACCCTAGTATCTGTATATATACTACATGTTTCTCTAAATTATTCTTTGTATTTGTTTCTTTACCTGGGTATGGAATGGAACCCACAGCTTTTGAACTAAGCTACATCGGTAGCCCTTTCTTTCTTCTTCCTTCCTTTCTTTCTTTCTCTCTTGGTACTGGGGATAGAATTCAGGTCCTTGCTCTCGTGAGGCAGGCGCTGCACCATGAGCCACACCTCACTCCTCACCACCCCCCACCCTTTCTAAACACAATTTTAAAATGTTTTGTTGAGATAGAAACTAGCTAAGGCACTAAGCTGCCCACGCTGTGCTAGAATCTGCACTCCTGCTACCTTCCAAGATCGTGGAATTACAGGCGTATATCACCATGTTCAAAAATATTTTTAGAATTATATTCCTTAGATGATTCCAGTATGAAGAATCATACTGGTTGAAAATGTCTGCCACAGATCTTTAGGTTCCTGACTGTGACTAAGAATTCTCCTTATGCCCGGCATTGTGGCACATACCTGTGATCCTGGCACCAGCCTGGGCTACATAGTGAGTTCCACGCTACCTAGCAAGACCGTGTTTCTAAAAAAAAAAATCAATTCATTTCAGTCCTCCCCACCGCCATGTTTCTCCATACATTTTCTCTTTTGCCTTCCTAGGCCCATGACCAGTCGCCATACATGCCAATCGTATTGATCCATTAGAAACAGAACAGGCAAGTAACCAAACCACTAGCATGTTCTACTAATAAGATGACAAGACTGAAAAGTAAAACCAAGGCCCATGAGGCAGCAGAATAGCTGTTATCAAATGGAAGGAAATGTCTCAACTCAGGCCTTTGTTCTGTGATAGAATATTCGACACGGCATAACCTCTGCCTCAACTTTTTCTTTACAGTAGCTTCCTGTTAGCCACCTGGCCACTGAGGCTGACAATAAGCTGCTCTTATTCCCTATGTAAAGACCTTAACAGAGAAATTTCCCTTCAGATATTTTGCAATTACTTTCACTGATGCTCTACATCCTTTGAAATGTCCGACTATTCCTGGTGAAGTCTTTTTCCTCTCCAACCTTCTCACTGAAGCTAAGTTTCTATCCTAGGGCTCATGCTCCTTCCCTGATTACCACCCTCCAGAATCAGCAGAGGAAGTTTTTGATTCCAAGATTTAGCAATTGCAAACTGTGTGACTACAAACGTGGGTGTGTCTGTAACACTGTGGTGTGATCTTTTTAATTCTTTCAGGAAGATATCAAGAAGAGGAATAGCCGGGTCAAATGGAATCTCTAATTTTAGTTTTTTGAGGGGTCTCCACACTGATTTCTACAATGTTGCATCAGTCTACTCTCCCACCAACAGTAGGGAAGAGTTCCTTTTGCTCCACATCCTCATTGCCATTTGTTATTGGTTGCTTTCTTGATAATAGTCATTCTTTCTCGAGTGAGATGGAATCTCAGCACTGGTTTTGTTTTGTTTTGTTTTGTGACAGGATCTCACTTTGTAGTTCAGGTTGGTCCTGAGTTCACTATGTACTCCAGGCAAGCCTCAAACTAACAGCAATCTTCCTGCCTCTGCCTCCTGAGTGCTGGGATCACAGGCCTCAGCCACCACGCCTGGCTCAGCATTGTTTTAATTTGCATCTCCCAAATGATGAGTGATGTTGAACATTTTTTCATATATTTATTTATCATTTCTATTTTTTCATCTAAGAAGTATCTATTCATTTCCCATGTTCATTTTTGGATAGGGTCTTTAAATTTGGGGATCTATCTTTTTAGTTCTTTATGTATTCTAAATACTAGTCCTTTGTCTGAGGAACAGTTGGGAAAAATTTTTCCCACACTGGGTTACTCTTGTCTCTATTGAGTGGTTTCTTTTACTGCACAAAAGTTTTTTTTATTTAGATAAGAGCCCGTAGTGCTGGGGATTTAGCTCAATTGTTCTGGCCTGTGCCTTGCAAGCACAAGATCCCAGGTTAGATCCCCAGTAACCATGTACAACAATGCCAGGGGTGTGACTCGTGCTTGTAATCTCAGCACTTGGGAAGCAGAGGCAGGAGGATTGCTGAGTTCGAGGCTTGCCTGGGCTACATAATGAGTTTAGGGCCAGCCTGAACTACAAAGCAAGACCATATCTAAAAAAAAAAAAAAAAAGATAAGAGCCGAGTTGTTGAATCTTTGTGATATTTCATGTGCAATTGAGGTTTTATTCATAAAGTCTTTGCCTGAATCAGTGTCTTTAAAACTTCTACCTATTCTATCTTGTAACAGATTTAGTGTCTGTGTTTAATATTTAGATTTTTGATCTATTATAATTTTAACTTAGTCACAGTGAAAGTTTTAAACTTTGGCCTGTGGAAAGCCAGCTTTTACAACATCACTTATTAAAGAGGTGATCTTTCTTCCAATGAATGTGTCTGGCTCCTTTGTCAAAGATAAGGGAGCTGATTGTGTTTGGGGTTGTTTCTGTATCTTCTAATCTGTTCCATTGGTCCTCAGGTCTTTTTCTTTTTCTTTCTTTCTTTCTTTTTTTGTCACTACCACATTGTTTTTATCACAATTGCTTTGTAGTTAATTTTAAGTGAAGGACTGTGATGCCCCCTCCTTGACTTTGTTGCCTCGAATTTCCTTTGCTTTTTCTACGTCCCTTTTGGTTCCAAATGAATTTTAGTACTGTTCTGTCTAATTCTGCAAGGTATGCTTTTGGTTAGGTACTTTGATTAGGACTGCATGAAATCTGTATAACAGTTTTAGAAGTATAGGAATTTTCACTAGCAATTCTTCCTCCCCAAGGATGGGCTATCTTTCCATTTTCTGATATTCTCATCAATGTCCTTTTTAAGAATTTTATTTTCAACGTAAAGATTTGTGGAGATCAGATGGGAAGAATGAGGCCTAATTGGCTCCCTCAGTAAGCACTGAAAACAAGAGAGCTTGCACGTGTGCTAACACGCTGCAGGGAAAAGTGAAAACACTTGATGTTAAGTTGTTTACCCAGGTAACGCTGTGGCATATGGGGGACAGATGAATCCTGTGAACTCTAATTGCTTGTGTCTGAGTGAATAAAGCCAATGCCCACCAGGCACCTGGGGCTCTATGTCAAAGGCAGAC
The DNA here is from genome assembly GCA_004026965.1 of Petromus typicus. Classification (NCBI taxonomy): domain Eukaryota; kingdom Metazoa; phylum Chordata; class Mammalia; order Rodentia; family Petromuridae; genus Petromus; species Petromus typicus. Next base: position 22,651 of record PVIR01004106.1, read on the forward strand.
ATGCGCCCCCTGTCTCCTCAGGTTTTAACTTATCTCTGTGTCTCTGTAGGTTTTGTCTTTATTACCTATTGGTCAGGTTTGAGTTCAGCTCATAGGCTGGTTCCTACAAAGGTCTTTCACATCCTTCATTAGATTCATTCTTAGGTATTTCACTTTTTGGATGCTATTGTGAAAGGTCTTGTTTTGCTAACTTCTTTCAGTGAGTGTGTTATTTGTGCCTGGGAATCCTATTGATTTGGGGATGTTAACTTATATCCAACTATGGTACTGAATTTGATTATTAAATCTGTAAGTCTCTTGGTGGAGTTTTTGGGGTCTTCTATGTAAAATATCATGTCATATGCAAATAATGATAATTTAACTTTTTCCTTTTCTATATTCTTTTTATTTCGGTTGTCTAACTTCTCTGGATAATGTTTCCAGAACCATATTGAAGAGTTATAACAGTGGACCTCCTTGTTTTGTTCCTAGTTTTACAGTGAAAGCTTCCACTCATTTTCTGCATCTGTTGAAATAATCACGTGGATTTTGTCCTTAGCAAATAAGGACAAAATAGTAATATGGTGTATTACATTTTTTTTATTTGCATATGTTGAACTTTGCCACCTGATACTAACCAAACCCACTGCTGCACTGTTGGCCTACAGTAGTTTATGATCCTTCACAATATAAGTCGGCATGCCAAGAAGAACAACTGACTGGAACAGTTATGTCACTTTGGCTAATGTAGAACACTCAGCAATAATAATAGCATCAAACACAACCTAGAAAATGATAAACTGTGGTAACCATGAATTTAAAAGAGATCGACAGAAAGGAAAAATAGAAGAAGAGGAAAAGATTAGAAGCAAGGATGGAGGACAAAAGAAGATCACATCAACGTTGGGAAACTAGTGAAGAAGATAGGAGGGAAAGAGAAAAGGAAGAAATAGAAACAAGAACAGAACAACAAAAATACTAGAAGCAATGTTCACACTCAACAACAATTAAAAAAAAGCCCCCCCCCAAAAAAAAATCCATTTCATGGCACGTCTGCTGTCACTGGTAGACAGAGTGGGCAGACAGATCCCAGATCCATATCGATAGTCCCTGTAACCCAGTATAATCTACAGTGAAATCCAGCTGTAGATTTATGGCAGGATAGTGAATAATCTCAGCCAGCCCGCACCTTTAGTTCCACTGAAGCTCAGGCTGGTTTCTTCTGATGCTGGAACCTTATTTTATCAACTTGTAACACTCTGTGTGCCTCCTCCCTTCTTATATTCAGCTCCTTGATCTTCTGATGATTTGAACTTGACACTTCACTCTGACACTGGGAGCCACTAAAGGGAGCCAGCCTGTAGCTGCTGTGAGTTCGAAGCTCAGTTGGCCCCTCTCCAAGATGGTAATTGGCCAATTGCCCTCTCCTGGATGACATCTGAACCTAAGTAACTCACTAGCCACTGCAGTCTATTGCATCCACTGCTCCATTCCAGAAATATTCTAATTTTCCCTTCCATTAATATTAAGTTCCACTAACATCTGTCACCCAGGATGCATGGGGGTAAACTGCTTATCTTTTACAGCCTGCTTGTCCTCTCTCTTGAACTGACTTCATTCACAATGCAGCTTACCTTAGTAGATATTCTACATTCTTGGCATCTCCAACTTCCCGAAGTCCCACTGTTCCTTTGGCATTATTCCCACAGCTTCATTCACTGCACTCTCAGTGGATCCTTACTTGGCCTTCCAGGCTTTCCTGTGAAATCTGAGTGGAGGCTTCCTTGACCTGGCCAATCTTGCATTCTGTGTGCCAGGAAAACCAGCATAGTGTGGATGACCCCACAGCCTGCTGCTACGCCAAGCAGAAGCTAGGCCTCCTTCAACCAAGGGCACAGCTCCCTCTGAGTGCTTGGGATGGCTGAGCATAATAAAATCAATCTTTCTTTCTTGTCATACAAAGTACTTGGTTTCTTTTTTATGGCACTAATTTCTCTAGCAACGACATATCCTTTGTTCCCAACTTTACACGTATTTTCCTGTGGACCAAAATTTAAATTTTCAGGTTTTCCTCATCTGCTTTTTGCCCCCAGTTTTCACTATAAATCTAGCTAAAAATCAACCAAAACCATATCACAGTGGAATGTTGCACTGCTTTGAAATTTCATCTGCTACATTAGTGTACTAATGAGAGCTTTTTCTCAAGCTCTCAAGTTTTCAAGCAGGGCCAGGGATTTAGCTCAGTGGTGTCACACCTCCCTTGCAAGCATAAGGTCTTGCCTTCAAACCCCAAGACTGGAAAAAACAAAAACAACCAAGTTCTCAAGCAAAATCTTGGGACATGGGCAAAATATAGACAAAATTTATGCCACAGTATAACACACATGGCCTCTGGTCCAGCTGGCAGGTGTGTCCTTTTCCAGTCTGAAACTTTGTAAGAGTGACCTTTTCTGTCCACATTCCTATCAGTATTCCATTCTCTGAGTTCCAGCCAGAATCACCCATCAGTCTCTGTTTACAGCATTCTAGGGCTTCTCTAGTTCACATCTCCAAACTTCTTTAAACTCCTCTACAAACCAACTCTAAAGGCTTCTAGTACACATGGTTAGGTAAAGTCATAGCAATGACCTCACTTCTCTGGTGCCAATTATCTGTATTAGTTACTTTTCTATCACTAGGACAAAGTACCTAGTACCCATCATTTAAAGGACAGGCTTCATTTGCCTAATGATTTTTTTTTTTTTTTTTGGTGGGGGGACTCAGGTCATGGTTAGCTGGCTCCAATGAAGGAACATCATATTAGAAAGGCATGGTAGAGAAAAACTGCTTATGGTGGCTGGGAAGCAAATCAGGGGAAGAGTACCAGTAAGGAAAGGACTGGAGATCATATATGACATGCAAAGTCCCTCCACCATGTCACAACCAGACAAACCCAGGAACATGCTTTATAAAACCAAAAGGAATTTCTATTATTTATTTTTTCCACTATTGAGTTTATTGATACATTTTAGCTATACATTATGATCATATTCATAATTGAGAATTTGTACTTGTACATGATGTATCTTGATTCTTCTATTTTCCCATTCCCTATGCCTCCTTTTAACCCCCTCCCAAGTCTATGGGCTTTATTTTTTTTTCCTTTTTACTATCAATTTTTTCTTTCCCTCCTTCACTGCTTTTCCCTGCTCCCCTCCATCTCCCTTTCCCTCTGAATATTTTCTCCCTATTTCACAGTACCTATCATACATTTTAGACCTCATATACACCTTCAGTTTCTCACACTTGAGAAATGATATGGTATTTACACATATGTCCTATTTATTTTACTTATGAATTTGGCCTCAAGGTGCACCCATTTAGCTATAAATGTCTCAAATTTATCATTCTTTATGGCTGAGTAACTCTCCATTTTATTTTAAAAAACAAACCCACATCTTTATGCAGTCTCCAATTGATGGATGTTTCCAAGGTTTAGCTATTACAAACTGTGCTGCTATAAACATTGATGCACATATGTTGCTGTGATGTGAGCCACTGGGCATTTCTTAGCCCAATTTAGTTCACAAATCAGGATTAAGGATCACCTTCCATACTCTTATTTTTAAAAATTCAAGTCTCACTTTGTAGCCCAGGTGGTGCTCACATTTCTTCTGCCTCACCTCCCATGTACCTGGAATTCCAGGCATGCGCCAGTGCACCCAGCTCATACTCTTAATTTTTCGCAATCCTGGATGGACAAGTGAGATTAGAAGAGAGCTTTAGAAAGAGGCTCTTTAATTTTCCCAGGATCTCTGCTTGTGATTTAAAGATTTCTAAAAATATTTCTGTTGTCCTCAGGGATAATCACCTTTAGCCTCTAAGAAAAAAAATCTATTCACTGTGGAAAATATTGGGCTTGAACATTTTTCTTTCCTTTTTTTTTTTTTTTTCCATCCCGAACACTGAACCTAAGGGCTTTTAAATGCTAAGCATTGAGCTTGACCTCTTCAGGTCATGGCTTGGATTTTTAATATTGGTTTTTAGTTTGACAAAGGGTAACAGACTAAAAAAGAAAGCCTTTGACCAGCTACTCAGGCAATATGAATGAATGAATTTTTAAAGGGTTTCCTAGTAATTTTACCAAGTTTTAACATCAATATAAACACTACCTCCAAAATATGTATACAATAACCCTAGGGATGAGGCATGGATTAAGCTGTTAGGACTAACAAGATGATAGACTTCCAAATATAATTAATTTTGCTATTAGCTATAGACTGTGGAAATCTAGACCTCATTTAATAGTGCACTGGGAAGCTTACTTTCACCAGCTTTCCTTAATAAACCTAGTGCCCAGGCCTTTCTGACTAGGCCTAGGGCAGAATTCTTAAGTTTTCTTTCTTGTTTAAGCTCTTTGCAAAGGCTTATAAAAAGCTTGCAGAAGAGGTAAGGAAATGTAAATAACTTGGAATCCTGGGGACAATAAAATATTTGTAGAATTAATTACTTGGGAATTACTTATATATTTATATCATACCAATGATGTGTTCATCATTTATTAGGTTTCAATCTTTATCTATTACCAAAAAAAAAAATCTAGTTCCTGTCACCACGCAGAGGCTTGAGCTCTGACATTTCTGCAACAGTTATTTATTTATTTATTTTTTTAGGTTTTTTTGAGGTAGGGTCTCGCTTTGTGGTTCAGGGTGGCTCCGAGCTCAGCCTCAAACCCACATCACAGCAATCCTCCTGCCTCTGCCTCCTGAGTGCTGGGATTACAGGCGTGAGCCACCGTGCCTGGCACTGTGGTATGTGGTACTAATTGCTGCTGGGTGTGAGTCTCTACACCCAGTATTGTATGTGGTTACCGGGGAATCAAACCCGGGTCCTTGCGCTTGCAAGACAGGCTCCGGAACCACTGAGCTAACTCCCCGGCCCTGCAACAGTTATTTTTGTTGATAAGGCAGAAGGCTATGGGAAAGTAGATGTTTCTGTTATTAAATAATTCTCTAAATTATACATGCTGTTTATAAAAACACTTGTTTAGCTTCTATTCCAAGAGTTGATGAGCACTGTTTTAGATACGGAGAACACTATGAAAATCAACATGGAGCTCCTGCCCTCTTCAAGGAAGGCAGGACACTGGGACCCATGGAATCTACACCATGCTAGAAGAATGTTCCCAAAATATGGGCTTAATTGTTGGGCTTACAACGTGAGAGCCTTCTTCCTTTTTTAAACTATTTGTTCAAGAGTTACACTGCTGTTTAAAAATCTCCCTACTCCAAGATTGAGGTTAAAATCTGAGGTTTTCTCTACTTCCTCTTTCTACTGCACAAAGCTGGTTAGTTTTAGTATTTCACTGTAGACACCATTCATTAGGACATGTACTGCAGTTATAAGAAAATTTAGGACTTCAGTGATTGCTTGTCAAATTTATCAGTGATCAAAACTAGGAACAATATAGACATAGAAACAAGGGGGTTTTTTGTGTGTAGTTTGTTTTGGAATAGTCATGTTTTTGATCTCTGATCTTTCAAAAAATAGTGGTCAAAAGAAAACCACAAGTATGAAGAAATTGTGAAACAAATTGTCTGGGCTCCCAAAGTTATCATGATTCTACTGTCTGGTTTCTGTACCCTAACTTACCTAAGTCAACAATTGAACTTGAAATTTTATACTCTAATTCTGTTTACTTTTCCATTTAACTTTTTTTAGTGCCGGCCCATATAAAAGCCTCTCATAATTTAACCATTCCTAAGGTTTATCTGAGATGAACAGCATTAATAGCCTGTGAGACGGTTAGGTTCCATGGAGTAGGAGAGATGAGATCAATAATGTTACAGTCTAGATTTTTTAAAAGATACACAGTGTGTTAACTATTATTACTCCATTTTGTTATGAAATTTTTTTTTTCATTAAAAAAATGTCATGCAAAATTCTCATGTTTGGAGGTGGCCCTGGTAGGAAGGGCGAGGCCCTGGAGGACATGATCTGAGTGGTGTATTCCCCTCCCCCTCCCGTCTCCTCCTGTCTCTTTCTGCTTCCTGATCGGGATGACATGAACAGTTCTCCTCTGACAAATCCTCCCTCCTGTCCTTTCTGAATGGGAGCTGGCCGATAATGGGCTGCATCTTCTAAACCTTTGAGCTAAACCAAACCTCATCTCTTCAGTAGCAAGTGTCAGGAATGGTGTCTCAGCAACAAGGGAAGTGGCTAAGACAAAGAGCAAATTGAAAGGAAAAAACAATACAACCTACAGAGCATTTATGAAAGTGCACATATCTATAAGTGTATATGAAATGAAAAGATGGCTGGAGATTAAGCTCAGCGGACCAGCACCTGCTTAGCAAGCACAAAGTCCCGAGTTCAATCCCTGGTACCACATACCACTATGCCGGGTGTGGTGACTCATGCCTGTTATCCCAGCACTCTGGAAGCAAAGGTAGGAGAACTGCTGTGAATCTGAGGCTAGCCTGAGCTACACAGTGAGTTCAAGGTCAGCCTGAACTACAAAGCAAAGCCTTCTCTCAAAAAAATAAATAAATAAATAAATAAATAAAAGACAATTTTCAGGCCTTGCTTTATATTAACAGCAGAAATTGGATTATGAAATTAAGGCATTTACCATAATATAAATAAGCCAACAATTTGCAGGAATACTTAAATAAGGCTATAAACCTAGCTCAGGTGAAAAGCTAGAAAAAAATGAATCCAGTTACTGTAAAAAAGCAGTATCTCAGTTGCTTATATCAAACAGCTCCCATTAAATAAAAGTACACTTCAACTTTCTGAACAACTAGTAGGAAATTATGATTTATTCAATCATTCAAAAGCCATTTACAGATGACTACCATAGCATGTCAGAGAGAGTACTAGTTTTAAGTGTTATGAATACAAAGATTAGCAGACACAGGCCTATGCTGTTTTTAAGATTATATATTGCACTGTATCACTATCTTACATTGTTCTGTTTTATGAATAGAGCTTGTTCACCATTTATATATAACCAAAATATATACTTCTGCTTGATAAAATTAATATGCAATTTTTGTACAAATTTCAGAAATTTTTCTCCATGGGGGAAAAAATCAAGTACTCTTATTATTCAGATAATCACAGTTGGTATTTTCTCTTACACTGATGGGTTCCCACAAATAAAAAATCCAGGGTCTGATAAGGTTGCTTCAGGTGGGGCTTGATCCCACAGCTCAGTGTGTCATCAAGGACTCCATTTATTTCCTTTTCTCTGTTATGTCTGTCTTGGTCTCTGTATGGGTCTAAAATGATAAGCTTTTTTTCATGGTCCCAAGATGGCTGCCAACATCTTCCTCCCTCTTCTCCAGTAAGAAAGAAAACATTAAAACTTTCTGTGAAAGTATCAAGAGCCATTCTATCGAACTACCTTTGGTCAATGCCCACTCTGACTCAACCATGAAGTCCAAAGAGTTGCAACAGACTGACTGGATAGTCCAGCTTATTTTTCACCCCTAAATGTTGAATGAAGTCAGTTTCTCTCAATGCAATGGATGGATACTGGTGAAAATTATGCTATTGGAAAAAGTATTTTTATAGAAACTAAATATTTTATAAGAAGTTTGATATCATATTAGATACATTCAAATAACAGTTTAGTCTGGCCTTGTAATTAAGACTGGCCCTAAACTCACTATGTAGCCCAGACTGGCCTGGAAGTCAAAGCAATCCTCCTGCCTCTGCCTCCTGAGTGCTGGGATTACAGGTGTGCACACCACACCCAGCATGGTGGTGTGTGGTACTGGGGATCAAACTTGGGACCTTGTGCTTTCCAGGCAGATACTGGAACCATTGAGCAAAATCCTCAGCCCTTAGGTTACTCATTTGTCCTTCTCTTCTTTATTCAGTTTTGTTTATACCTTATGAATGGCCCAGAATTCTCACTTTTCCAAGGAAGATCATCTTCAAAATTTCACTAAGGGAAAAAAAAAAAATCACAGGAAGTATTCATTAGGGATAAGAAATAATGATATAGGTCTATATTTATAGAAAAAATAGTATTATTAAATGAAAAAAGTTATAAAAGGTATAAAAATCATATATATAGTCCTATTTTTCTTAATTTATATGGCCATAGAAAAAATGATACAGCACTGAGAATATTATGCATAGAGATGGTTTCCGCTTTTTTCATTCCTTATTTTATAATTGTTATTACTTTCACAATCAGAACTATTTCATTTTGGAAATAGCAAGATTAACCAGAATATATACTTACATCACTATCTTATCGTGTACCCTAGATAATAACTCTTTCACTATGACAAAACACTTCATTTATTCCTCTTAGCAATCAGCTTGAGTTGAGGAACATGGGAATCTCAGTATGTCTGGGGAGTATAAGTCCAGTTATTTTTAACTAGAAGTTAAGATTAATTGGTAATTGTTTCCTCCACTTGTGTGTATAACTTTTCTTCAGTTAATAGTGTATTGGGGGTCAGTATCTCACAGAATGATTAGTAGATATGATAGTAGATCAAATGGCATTAATCAGTGGTTGTCTAAACATGTCTTCCACCTCTGTATACACTTAGTTCTAGAATTTCCTCTACAAGCTGTTCTTCACAGAAACGTATTCAGATGTCTCTTCAAATCAGCATCTTTAGTTTTGTTCTCTCTTGAACCTCTTTAATCTAGATGTCTACCAGAAATCTTTAGTGCACGTGCGGACACCTTCATGAGCAGCTGGCTTACAGGACAGCACGATTTTTTCTTTTTCTGTGACTAGCTGATGGGGGGAGGGGGCAAAATGCCCATCACCTGGGCCTCAGATGAAAAGAACTTCTTGAAGAGGGGAAGAGACCATTCTAGATCACTGCCTAGGTTTTAGCTCACAGATCTAAAACTAAGGAATATTGAAATACTTCTTCCTTTCATTGCAAGATAATGCAGTGATAGGAAATAATGGAATTTTAGACCTGGAAATTGTAGTAGAAGCTCTCCACTCCAACTGCTTTTCTTTACTGCAACAAGGAAACACATATGTTCGTTAATTCCTTCCTTTTCTTTATCAGTAATTGGATCTCATCACTTCTATTTTTGTAGTATCTCTTCAGTCTATTCCATTCTTTTCCCTGTCATCATCCCAGAGGTCTACATTTCCTTAGGTCTTGTTCATCCCAAAGTCACCATACTTTTATACTTTTTTTTTTTTGAGATGAATCTTTATGGCTGACCTTGAACTAGCTATGTAGCTCAGGCTGGTTTCCAACTCTAAATCCTCTTGCCTCAACTTCTTAAGTGCTAGGATTCCAGACATGCACTATCAGGCCTGGCACCATCTGATTCTATTACCTTCAGTCCCTTTCAGTTAATCCCGGGAAGGCTTCTGGATCATACTTCCAAAAATAGTGTGATCACTATGACATGATCCTATGAGGAGTGGGGAAGCAATGGCTTTACTTTGGTCAAAGGATAAGGTTCAAACTCTAAAACTAACCTAAGGAACTTCCTACAGTTTGACCCTAACTTACCTTTCTGGGTTTATCTTCCAATAGTTCTTTAACAATCCAAGTTCAGTATTTACTTAATTAATCTTAATATTATCTAAACATATCCTTTTAGTTTTTTGATAACTGAGATATTCATAAGATTTTTTTTTTTCAAGGAAAACAAAGGCGACAGATAAAAGTGAAGAAAACAAACTGGGTATGCTGAGGCATGCCTGTAATCCCCCATACTCCAGAGGCTGAGACCAGAGGACTGCAAGTACTAGGCCAGCCTGGGCAACTTAGCCAGATCTTATCTAATGGAAAAAGAAAAGAAATTTAAGAGGTGGGAATGTAGCGTTGTAGAAGGTTCTGGGTACAAGCAGCAGGAGTGCACGAGGGCAAAGGCAAAGATTGAAAAAATAGCACAGGTGCAAGATACCTTCCTTTTCTATAGTTTCAATTCTGTTCATTTTCTCTTAAGTTTCACATCCTTTAGCTTCCCCTTATCTTATGATTTTTCTTAGTAAGTTACAGTTGTATCTTTGCCCTGAAACTTCGAGATAAGGCACTGAAGCTGAGAAACAAGTGAAAGATGCAAATCTTTTTTTTTAAATAAATGGCTGTGGCGATATTAAGTGGAATTAAATTATAGATATTTTAAAAATCAAAACCTTTTCATTCTGAAAGACCAATTATTAGGCTTCTATAGTTTTCAAAGTGAGCACTGTACCTAAGGGACTTTCACTACAAGAAATTCTGGAAGTTTTCCACAATACATACACAGTGTCCTGGGGGAACATATCCATACAAGTAGTCAACAACTAGGCCCTTATTCTAAAGCACGCACAGAGCTAAAGCTTCACATTTGAATCGCTTTTAACTCTGGAAGGTCAAGGTCACGCTGTTTTGGGAAAGGAGGGAGGATTTAAATTCAGCCCTGTACATTCTAAGTCCTTGGTTTTATACTCTTATGACAAGCCTAGGCTAACCAAGAGAGGGCTTGGCGGATAACTGATCAGAAAGTTGAGCCAGTACCCGCACAGAGCGAGAGGAAACCTAGATTGGAAAGACCCTGCAGCGGGCGCCATCTTGCGGGAAGAGGGGGCCGGAAGTCGCGCAGCTGGAGGCCCGCGGCTGGGCAGCTGGGGTCGGCGGGGCGGAGCCTGGAGGGGGTGGGGCAAGGAGTGGCCTTGCGGCTGCTTCTGGGGCGGGGCCACAGGGCAGGAGGCGGGCTGCATAATTTTGGGTTGGGGCTTGGTCCTGAGGGCCGGAGAGGGCTGTGTGGGGCCGACTCGGGCCTAGGGGCGGGGCCAAGGAGGGGCGGGGGCCTGAGCAGGTTAGGGTAGGGGGCGGGGCCTGCGCGGGGCGGAGCTGACAGCCGCTGCGGCTTTAGCCCCCCCTCCGTTCTCGGAACGTGACTGGGCTGCTGCAGCCGGCGCCCCGCCGCGCTCGGCTGAGAGGCTGGGGGCGGGAGATGACGGTGATTTCCCCGCGGCTCGGCCCTCGGCGAGCACTACCTCCCTTCTTTCTCCTCACGGCCTCCGCGCTGCCGACGAGGCAGGTGAGCTAGGCCCTCGGGGCGCGGACCTACCGGTCCCGTCTGGCCCGGCGCCCCTGCCCTCCGGTTCCGGCAGGTGGACAGCTCCGAGCGCCGCGCCGCCGCCGCCTCTGCCCGCAGCGCGTGCCTTTGCGACGCTGGGACCACCGGGCAGGCTCGAGCCGCCGGGGCCGGGACTGTCACCCCGCGCAGCGGCTCGCCGCACGTGCGTCCGCCTGTCACCGCCGAGCTCTCCGCCTCACCCGGCGCGCGGTCTCCCGGCCCCTTTCGGAGCCCGTGAGTTGCGTGACGCGGTGACTGCCGCGCCCCGGAGCCGAGCGGACCCCTCCCGACCCCAGGCTGCTGCGACCCATTTCTTTAGGGGCGCTCTGCACCCCTTACTTATCTCGGAAGACCAGAGTGTGTGCCTGCTGTAGACAAGGGAAGAAGGCGGCTGGGCGCTCCCCACCGCGGGGACCCGGGGGCGCGAGGTCCCCGCACGTAGGTGGGAGCGGATGAATGGGCACTAGGGAGGCTGGAGAGTGCTTTCATGGAGCCGCGCTGCTCTAGCTTCCCCCGCTCGATAAATGAGAACGACACGGTGTTGTGAGCAATAGACCGTCTAAGAGTTTAACGTTTTCTCTTTCAACTTGGCACCCTCCCGTTTTCACTTCATAATAGCAGTTGTTTACAGTGTCTGGTTTGTTGATGATCTAACCCAGGGTGAAGTGGCCAGAACTCGTGGTGACTGGAGTCCCTGCTCCGGTGAACCGTTTATACTGTTAGGGGTCAACTTGTTTGTTCTGTATCAAGCTTTGTTTTTAAAGATGAAGAGATTGAATGTAATTTTTTTAACTTCCCTGCTATGCTTCCTGTTCGTTTGAAAACATGCTTTAGAAAGCATATTTTCTTTGCGTTTAAAAATAGACGAAGATGATTTGAAAGTTGTAAGTTTTGTTGTGATGATTTTGACTTTTCCTTAATTAGTAGTACTTTTATACAACTGAAAAGCATTAAAAGATCCCTCTTAAGGAGCAGATTACTTTTCAGAGTTTTTCTTGGAATTAATTTGCAATTAATTGAAAGTTAAACATGGGTGTTACTACAACTATCACCTGGAGAAAAGGGTTCCCCCTTTCCTGTTAACTATTTCCAGGTCAACTAAATTAAAATTAACCTTTTTGTTATAAACACATGGTTAACTTTGTAACACATCTTGTTCCTATATTTTAGTGAGAAGAGCACGAATTTCATTTGTTCTGTTACCATTCTTATCTTTATTAGAAATACTGCTTCTAGTAGCAAATGCTATTGCTTGAAAGCTTATTTGTGTTATGCATATTCTATCCACATAATCCTCTCTGTAGGAATGTTTCTGTTTTGTTTGTGTGTTTTGCAGTACTGGGTGATGAATCCCAGGATCTTTGGTTTGGTTTGGCTTTTACTTTTCTGAGACAGGGTCTCATTTCTGGTGTACAGACTGGCCTTGAGTAGCCTAGCCTGGCCTTGAATTCGTGGTGATTCTCCTGCCTCAGCCTCCTGAGTGTTGGTACCACAGGCATGCACCACCACGGCTAGTTTGAATCCCAGGGTCTTTGTACTGAACTACATCTTCAGCCCCATCTTACCTTACAATTTTTTTTTTTTCTGGTACTGAATCAAACTCAGGACCTTTGAGTTTGTGAGGTAGGTGGAACTCCACTGAGCTAAACTCCCTGTCCCGTACCCTTCTGTTTTTTGAGATAGAATCCTACTAAGTCTCTGAGTTGCCCCAGCTGCAATAAATCTTTTGCCCCTTAGCTTCATGTAGTAAAGAGGTTTCTATTCTCATTTTATGGCTGAGCAAATGGCATAGTAAACTAACCCATGATAAACATAAAGGCCCAGAATCTGTTATTTTCTTCACCGACATTGCTAGTTTAATTAAAGCTGTTGGTTAAAAAGACATCAGGGAGGGCTGGGGATTTAGCTCAGCGGTTCCGGCGTCTGTCTTGAAAGTGCAAGGACCTGGGTTCGATCCCCGGTTAACCACATACAATACTACAATACTGGTCATGGAGACTCACGCCCAGCAGCAATCAGTACCACATACCACAGTGCCGGGCATGGTGGCTTACACCTGTAATCCCAGCACTTGGGAGGCAGAGGCAGGAGGATTGCTGTGATGTGAGTTTGAGGCCGAGCTCAGGGCTAGCCTCAAAAAAAAAAAAGATCAGAAGGCTTGACTTGTTTGTCACTTTTCTCAGATAGGATCTGTGCAGTCCAGCCTGGCCTTGAACTCATAGCAGTCCTCCTGCCTCATCTTCCTGAGTGCAGGGATTGCAGGCTCATGTCACTGTACCCGGTTTACACCTTCTTTACCACTGCCTTTCCAAAGCCACATTTCCAAAGGCTCCAAAAGATTAACACCTTTGTTTAACTGTTTACCAGTTCCTCTCAGTATAGGTATTAGTGCCAAATGTTTATATTAACCACTCCTATCTAATCCTGATAGAAAAATACTTGTCCTAATCCGGATTACAGGTAAGGTTTTTAAGTGGTTTCGTTTGTATTAGGGTAGTATGTCAAAGACTCTTCCATACCTTCCATTGTCTGTGGCCAGCCACTGGAGGTTTTTTTTTTTTTTTTTTTTGAGACAGGGTCTTGCTTTGTAATTTAGGCTGGTCCTGGGCTCACTATGTAGCCCAGACTAGGCTTGAACTCACAGCAATCCTCCTGCCTCTGCCTCCTGAGTGCTGGGATTATAGGTGTGAGCCATCACGCTCAGCTGGAGTCTTTTTAATGTGATGTGTTTTGAGAATTTAACCAGGTCTTTATTGATTTCAGGCAGTATGAGCTTTTTTATTTTCCACTTCATATAAAATCACTTAGATGGTAAACCAAAAATAATCACTTAGAAATCGGCACTTGTCACATTTGAATTTCAAGTTACTGGTAAAACTGATTCATTTCTCTCCCCCTCCCTTGCCCTAAGAAGAGAGAGACAGAGAGAGAGAGAGTGCTGATTAGTTTAAGTTGTCCAAACCTCAGGTTTATTGTGTCCCTGGCAATGAGAAGGAAATCTGATAATTACTGTCATTAACATACAGAACTTGTTCCTTTAGCATTTTCTGAACATCTTTAGAACATTTTATGACATATTTTTTGCTCTTTAACAATTTAGGAACATCTTTAGAACATGTTAGGACACATTTTGTACTCTTCAACCTGTTGCTATAGTGAAAATTTAGAATATCATTTAGGGGAAAAAAGATGTCCATGAACCAGATAATTCCTGAAAGAAAACATTTATCCAGGAAAGGCGAAGTGCAAGTTATTATTTAAGTGCTTCATTAAATTTTTTTTTATCACCTTCTGTTTGCCAAGTATGATTCTAGATCTTAGGGATACAACAGTAAGTAAAAACATACATAGTTTTTTTTCTGTGATGCTTAAAGTCCAGTGATGGGGACAGATAAATCAAACAGTCACTATAATTCAGAGTATAAGTACAAATGGAGAAATAGTGGCTATTTTGATTCTCTTTGAGCCTGGCTAAGGGATTTGAGAAGCCTTCCCTGATAAAATGACTGAGCTCTGTGGTTAAGAGGATGAGTAGTTATTAATTGTGGAGAAGTTGGCAGATGGGTGGGTAAGGAACATTATAGAGTGAACTGGATGTGCAAAGTCCCTGTGGTGCAAAAGGACCATCAGGCCATTGTGTGTGGTGGTCTGAAAGGAACTAAGAGTAGGTTGCTAGAATGCCATTGTACTCTCTTTATCAAACTATCAAAGGTTGCATTTCGCCTTGCGTAAGTGATCCCTGTGTACCAATGCCAATGCAGTTGTAAGGACTTTACTTGAATAATAATTGCAAGTTTCTATGAGGTAAGTCCCATTATTGCCACTTCATAGATAAAGTGAGGCATAGAAAAGTTAGTTATTTCAAATTTGGTGAGTGATACTGTACTCTATTCTTTTTCCTTATACTCGAGTATGAGCATATATTGGAAAGGATCTCCTGGTTACAGGGTGACTCTGATGTATGTTGAGAACATCTCTCCAGAGAATCTAGACACAGGAATTCAGCAGAGACCTTGTGGGCCCGAATTTCTTATCCACTAGATGGAGCTTAATTGTGCGTCACTAGAGAGAGCATAGGGCATTGCTGTGGCTGTAGTATTTCTGAATTTTATTTTATCCATGTCTCATACTGAATGGAGACTAGCAACACAAATATTTTGACAAAGTGAAATAGGGTGAAGGGGGAAAAATAATGAGATATAACAAAAAAGAAAGGAAACAAATTTTATGTATTTAGGTGGGTGGTAGGGTGGGTAAGGCTATGGGAAAAAATGAGAATTAAGTTGTGTCTTATACTGGTACAAATCCTCATTGTGGAGTGCAATTATGATGTGTATATGTAATGTATCAATAAAGATTTCAATAAAAAAATATTTTGAGCTGGCCTGCCTTTGAGAGTAAAGAGATTATTGATAGCAACTGCCCTACTTTTTTTTCATTATATTTTTCCCTCATGGTAGTTGAAACAAATATGTATCTTTAATAGGCTATTTAATAAGTAAATAAGTCTAGATTTGTAGTGGTCCGACTAGAACTCTTGTCACATTCAGTCTGTTTTCTCTTCTTTTCAGAGATCTGGTTGGAGTTGAAGAGTGAGGAAAAAAAATGGATTCTTTTTCTAACTTACCTGTAGAGAACTCAACCATTGCAGTCAATATGACTGAGACTTTTTCCACATCAGTAACGCACAGGTTTAATTCCACAAATGACTCACCTTCAATGTCAATAACACGGCTTTTCCCAGCCTTGTTAGAATGCTTTGGGATCGTCCTTTGTGGTTATATAGCAGGAAGGGCTAATGTCATAACATCGACACAGGCCAAAGGACTGGGAAATTTTGTCTCCAGATTTGCACTTCCAGCTCTATTATTCAAAAACATGGTGGTACTTAATTTCTCCAATGTGGATTGGGCCTTCCTGTATAGCATCTTAATTGGCAAGGCTTCTGTATTTTTCATTGTCTGTGTATTAACCTTATTAGTTGCCAGTCCCGATAGCAGATTTAGCAAAGCTGGACTGTTCCCTATTTTTGCTACTCAAAGTAATGACTTTGCATTGGGATACCCTATAGGTAAGTTATTTTTATTTTTCAAGTATTTAAAAAAATTGAAATATTTTAGATGTTACCAAATACAAGTTTTTATTTATTTTATGCATTTCTTTGTGACACATTATTATTCTTGTAAGAAACTTCATCTTTGTTTTTCTTAAATATGTCTTCAACTTAAGAGTTTAGGGACCCTTCTAACATCTACCTGAAACAAATGGTCATATCCTAGTTACCTTTATGAAGTCTTGAAAAAAATATGTATTTCTTTTCAGTCATGTATGAAAGAAATTAATTTCCAGAAGGGATAAGACTCTGATTTAAATTATGTAAAACAGTACAAGCTATGTATTTATAAAAATAGTCATTATTAAATGTTAGCAATGGGACTTCATTAATGATTTTCCACTCCTTTATTTTTGTTACCATCTAGAATATGTATTATTTCTCATTAAAAATTGTTTCTGAGTTTGTTATTTAAAATTTCTATATTGTGAACTTAAATTCCTAAGAACAAACATGATAAGAGCATTTTTACCTTTCCAGCTCTTTAATTTTATGTTTATTTGTACATATTTTTCTGATAAAATAATAAACATACAAATTTAGGATGTTGGAATATCATGAAACTTATTTTTCAGAACACTTTCATCAAGAAAATGTATACTAAGAACTTTTTTATAATTTTAAAATTAAAGTTATGTACACCTGGATCATGTATCACAATGTAAAGACCTGACTACTGTGGGCTCATGTATTTATTCACTTGCAGGGAACTGTTTATGCTAGCGCGTGCATGTGGTAGCTGCTAGGAATATACCCATAAGGAAGTTCTTGCACGTACTAAACTAATGTTGTATGTTATATAATTAATATTAAACTCATACCAGGTGGTTACAAGAGCCACACCAACACATAGTATAGAGGGGCATGAGTTAGGAGATGCTATTTGTGGTAGGCTGCTCAGTTAAGATGTTTCTGATTGCATATCTTCTGAGCAGAGACTTGAATGGAATGTTAAAGTGTAATTTGAAATCTATCATTAACTTTCAAGTTTCTTTTCCAGTAGTTTTAATCTCTCTGCCCACTCCCAATTTATTTCACTGCTGCCATAAAAAAGGGTTCTAGTGAACTATACGTTTCACCTTTTTCCACCTTTGACCCTCCTCTGCTTGCTTACTAAAATAGAAAAATACAAAAGAAATCAAATAATTATGAGTAAAATAAAAAGCTTAGAGAAAAAAAACTAACCTCTTAAGTAGCTAAACCATGAATAGTAAGGAACTAGATAAGTGCTCTCTAAGCTTATTTAATTTTAAAGTGATAGATGTTAGGAAGTAAAAGAACAAGGATTTAAAGTATTTGTTCATTCCTCAAGAGTTAATAATGTAAGATTGATCAGTATATTTCTAACATAAGGACTGCAAGAGTGAGGCAGTTCCATAGTGGTAACTATGCAATAAATATTGCAATATCTTCAGACATGAGCTACAAGTATATAGTTTCATATTGTCATTCATTAATAAGCTTATCTACTAAATAGAACTAACATTTGTAACTTTATAGTTTACAGAGTACTTTCTTAGATTTATTTGTGTGAGGCAGGATCATTATTCTCATTTTCCAATAGCAGACAGGCTTACAGAGATGGTTTTATCCCAGGTCACACAGCTCACAGGTAACTGAGATTCAGACCTAAGTTTTCTAGTTCTAAATCTTGGGTACGCTTTCACACCACAGTTATATAACAGGCCAAATTAATCTTAGGAGATCAACCAGTCCTTACAATAGTTTCACACAGAATGAAAATTTTTGTCCTTGTAGTATTCTAAAAATATTCCATAAAATAAACAGTAATGGAGGAAAAAGCCTGTTAGATGAGTTAATTAATTTTCAGCCATTTTCGGCACTCTTTTTCTTATGTCCCAGGGTATGTCAGTGAGTCTGGGAGTAAACATGTTCCTATCGGTGTGCTAGCTCTGATTTCCCTGATGAGTTTGTCTGCCAATTTTGAGTCAGAATTTTTTGTTTTCATTAACAAATAATAACTCTTATAACATTAGGTCACAGACTGCAACTTTACTAAAATCAGTAATATAAACAGTTTTGTCATAAGCCAGCGGATTGAAAGGCATGATGCAGACAGCAAGGCTGTTTGCCTGCTCCCTGGTGAGGTTATTTATTATTGCAGTCTCTGCCCATCTGCCTTCTGGCTTTGTGCGGGATGAACAGAAAGACTATCTCCCAAGAGAATCTCTATTTGTCTTGTAGCCCCTCCCAGGATTCCCTTTCTCTTGTTCAGAGAGGAGCTTTGAATGTGGCGTATTAGAAATGTCCTTTTTTAGCTAGGAATTGTTTCACATCTGTCCATTTATAAGTGACTCAAAATGCTGGCAAGAAGGCAGATATTTTAATAAAGAGAAGGACAGTCATGTTTCTTGTAACCTATACAATTACATTAAAGACTTATCTTTACTCAAGTGACAGGATAATATACTATTACAGACTGAAAAAAGATTGCTATTTTTAAGAATACTTCTTTTCAAAGGTACTTTAAGAATCCAAGTACAAGAAGAAACTAAGAGTCTACCTAGCTGGAATGTTGATTTCAGCAAATCACAATGGTTGCCTGCCTCTGTCATTAAAAGATACTAATAGGGCATAGTTAGTGCTATAATTTATTCTTCAAACAATGCTGATAGCATAAGTACCCTGACTAATCATAATTATGGTCTAGTGCTTGAGCTGTAAACAGAAAGGAAATGAAGCATTTAACTATATGCCATTAAATAATAGAATGATCTTGTCGGAGTCTTTGTGTTATTTGCTAGAGATTGAAACCCTGCAGGAATCAAAATAGGAGCCACAGTGGGTGGCTAATTTTATCTCTTAGTCCTTCAAAGCTATATAATAACTCCTCATAATGGGATTCCCCCTCCCTCCAAGAGCCTTATTTATAAGCATTAATTAATTAGAACTTAGTAGTAGATATAATGATTATAAATCTAATTTTAGTGACTATGTCACTGTAGTCATATGTATTTTCTTTCAAAATTAAAAAATCTTTAGCTAACGAAAAAACACTGAATTTAGAGATAAAGATGTAATGTTAAGTAATTATGCAAATGAATGGCAGAAATAGGCTAAAATTCCCATGTTGAACCCTATTCTTATAATTTAACAAGTATTTATTTAATCACAATTATTAGCTCTCCCCCTAGAGTATGCTTCTTTTGCCTTTGTGTTATTGTTCCATTGAGTTAAAAGACCCTGATTGTAAGCTGCTCTATAAATATTGAGAATATGCAAAAAGTTTAAAAAGATACAAATTTTCAGCTAAGAGGAATAAATTCAAAAGATCTATCATAAAAATATGCTAACTACAATTAACAATGTGTTTTTGATTTTGTTTTTAAGAGGCTAAAAGTAGGAAAATTTGCTGGGTACTAGGAATGGGGAGCAAGAATAGCTCCTGAGAGACAGAAGAGTCCCCAGTGGGTTGCCCAATGCTGAAAGTATTGCTAAGAAGAGATTATAAGTATTTCCTTCACAAAAAATAAGTATGTGAGGGGGCCGGGGAGTTAGCTCAGTGGTTCCGGCGCCTGTCTCACAAGCGCAAGGACCCGGGTTCGATTTCCCGGTAACCACATAACAATACTGGGTGTGGAGACCCACACCCAGCAGCAACCAGTACCACATAGCACAGTGCCGGGCGTGGTAGCTCACGCCTGTAATCCCAGCACTCGGGAGGCAGAGGCAGGAGGATTGTGATGTGAGTTTGAGGCTGAGCTCAGGGCCAGCCTGAACCACAAAGTGACACCCTGTCTCAAAAAAAAAAAACCTAAAAAAAAAAGTATGTGAGGAAATACATATGTTGATTAGCCCCATTTATCCATTCTATACTGTGTAGACATTCAAAGGACCATGTACATTATAAATATATGTACAGTTGTTAATTGAATGTAAATTGATTAATTTTAAAAGCAATGAAGTTAAAAATGGATTTTAAAAAATTGATTGATAGGGCCGGGGATTTAGCTCAGTGGTTCCGGCGCCTGTCTTGCGAGCGCAAGAACCCAGGTTCGCTCCTTGGTAACCACATACCATACTGGGCATGGAGACTCACCCCAGCAGCAACCAGTACCACATACCACAGTGCCGGGCGTGGTGGCTCACGCCTGTAATCCCAGCACTCGGGAGGCAGAGGCAGGAAGATTGCTGTGATGTGAGTTTGAAACTGAGCACAGGGCCAGCCTGAACTACAAAGTGAGACCCTGTCTCAAACCTAAAAAAAAAAAAAATTGATTGATAATTAGATATAAATTGGTGCATGCTACAAAATATCATTTTACCACATTTGAAACCTTTGGCATTCAGTGGTGTGTTAATTCCATTCAGCAAATATTTTAGATTCTCAGCACTGTGGTTGAAACTGGTTATAAAATGATGCTTTCAAATGAGAAGAATATGTTCAAAAGAGAAGGGGAACAAAGGAGGAGGGAGAGGAAAAGGAAAGAACAAAGAAAAAAACAGAAGGGAAAAATAGAAACAAAGCTTTTATAAATAGGGTGAGGGCAGAGGAGTCAAGGCGGGGAGGAAGATATATCGTGTACTGGTACAAATTCCCTATGCTGGATGTCATCAGTGTGTATATCCAAAATATACCAATAAAGGTCTTGCTTTTTTAAAAAAACAGTGCCTTCAAGGAACTTAGGGTTTGTCACGGTGGCATTAATAGGGAGCAAAGTACCATGGCAGTCCAAGTACTCCAAGAGATTGGCCTTAAATAGCACACAAGCTTCAGGTAAGGAAGGAAAGATTTCAAGACGTAGAAGGTAATGGTGTGCCCGTGACCACCGCGTACAGCTAGTAATTACAAACATGGCGTTTGTGTAGCTGTGATACTAAACTGGCTGATGGAGCCTTTGCATCGTGGAATAGTAAGAGATGATTTGGTTAAACCAGAGACCAGTTCCAGAGACTGGAACAAGGTGCCAGTTGAAAAGATTTTGTAGCTACTCCATGGGCCTTGAGAACTGAGAGAAAACGTTAACCTTTTATTTTTTGCTTTTGGCATTTACTATGATTTGTTAGCAGTGAACAAAGTGGATGAAGGGAATGGTTGAGAAAACTCAAGAATGTTAGTAAACAAATTTTAAGACTTTAATAATAATGGAAATCAAACGGAAATAATTCAAAAGATCCTGCAAAAGAAGAAAGGTACAGCCATTCCCTTTATCTGCTGGGAATATGTCCCACAGCCTCCAAGAGATTCCTAAAACCATCACTAGTGATGAGTCCTATATGTGCTGTTTTATCTCTACATACCTACATAGTGAAGATAAAATTTAAGTTATAAATTAGGCATAGTAAGATTATCATTAATAGAATAACAGTGTACTGTAATAAAAATTACAGGCACACGTTTTCCTTCTCTGAAAATATTTTTACTATCTTCACTCGTTATTGACCATGTGGATCTGATCCTGCAGAAAACAAATACAAAGAGTAGGGTGTACTATATTTGATGACTGGCCACTGTAGTCAGTAAAAACTGTTGCTCAAATTTGCCTTAAATTTTAATTTAATTTTTATCTAGTAGCTATCAGCTAACTAGCTAGCTAGCCTTCTGTCTGTTTTGCAATGCTAGAGTGAGCCCAGGGGCTCTACCATTGACCTACATCTCCAACTTTTTTTTGAGACAGAGTTGCTAAATTGCCTCAGTGGGGCTCAAATTTGCAATCTTCCTGCCTCAGGCTCCCTCTGTGCTGCAGGTACAGGCCTGTAAGCTCTTGAGGCAGTCAGAATTCACTATGTGTGATATGTTGTGATTACTAATGTGCTGGGGAAATACATTTCCAGAAAAAGGAATTAATAGAAGAAGCTTTGGGTAGATTATGGGAATGTAGCTGTAAGTTGTCAAAGGAAACACTTTTCCATTGTATCGTGACTGCTAACTCAAATAGCTTTGGTACTCTAGTTATCAGACTGAAAACTCAAGACTTTTCCAAAATACACACTGTTTAAAAATCGAGAGCTGGTCAGGTCTGGACACCTTTCTCTTCAAGATGGCCTAATGAGAAGCATAGCTATATAGGAATAGTTATCCAGAGTGCTGTTTCACTTAAAATGTGAAACCTTATGAAACATGAAAGAAAATCACTAAGAACTATAAAGCTAGGCTATCTAATTTAGAAATCAGTGAAAGGAATTTATGAAATTGTATGTAATCAAATATGTTTGAACCACTCATTTGGAGACATTATAGACCTCTATTTTCTTAGCTGAAAAAAAAATCAAATCTTTTTAAATGTGAGTATTAATTGAGATCAAGGTGAACTTCTAAAGGTTATATAATCTAATTACATAACTTTAACAGTCATGTGCCCGACATTAACTGAACTTACTATCCTGAGTAGGTAAGCAAATACATTTTCCTACCTGTGTCATTCTATCTTAATGTCAATTGAGAAACCTAATCTTTACTGTTTTCCTTCTGCGTGATTGCATCTTTCCTTGTGATTCTGGCTGTTCGCCTTTTATCTTTCTAAACTTCAAATTAAGTGCTTTAGATTGGATAATTTTAGAACTCATTGTCAGAAATGTCCCTGGAAACTGAGTTGTTTGATCTCCATTTGTTAGGTTGCCCTGGTCAGCCCCAGACCAGGGTACCAACCCTTCCTTCCTGCAGATAACTGCTAAAAGTCTGACCCAACGCACTTATCTTTTCCCAAGAAATGTCTTCTGTAGTGGTTCAATTCTAGAGTCATCGTATATATTCACACACAAAAATCTTTTTAGTCACCCACAAGCCAGTGCACCTGTACTTTGTGTTGAACCATTTCTCATCTAACACAGCCTGTTTTTTTCCGTGAGTATTGTTATTCTTCATTCAACACGAGACTTCATTTTCCTAAGGTGTATTTGAATTTGTATTAAATATACCTTTATGAGATTCTACTCTATTCTCCCACCAAACATTTCCTAGACCTTGATTTTCAATGCCTATTTCTTTAGCAACTTTTCTAGTCTTCTCTGCGTATATCCACTGCCTTTCATCCCTATCAAATGGAAGTTACTCATTTTCCCTTATCCTAGATACTGCACGAGTAAAAGTAGGTGAGACTACAGCCTTTGTCCTCACAGCTACCTTGTCTTACTGCTAGGCCATTACTCTCTGTTCTGGTGTTAACAGCTGTTTTGCAACTTATGCCTTCTGACTAGTCCGATGAGCCTCATTCCTGTCATCTTCTAGACATTTCCTCTTGTTGATCCAAGACTTTTATATCCAGCTCTCTTGTATATTTATTTCCAGTTCACCATCCTCTTATTTGATCTTAGCATCTTTGAGGGCTACCCATTAAATTCTCTGCCTTGTCTCCTTGGGGTCCTCATTTCCCAAGGTGCCTTTTCTTCCTTTCAGCCATGACTCCCAAGGCTACATCCTACACCTAGTCATCCAACAAGTATGAAATTCAGC
Organism: Petromus typicus; assembly: GCA_004026965.1. NCBI lineage: Eukaryota > Metazoa > Chordata > Mammalia > Rodentia > Petromuridae > Petromus > Petromus typicus. Next base: position 46,206 of record PVIR01004106.1, read on the forward strand.
AATTCACTATCTCACTTACTCCAAACCCCCAGCTGCACTGAATTCTAGGACTTCACAGGGATCTCGAATCTCTGACCTGCCCTCCTGTCACTCCTTCCCCACCTTCGCCTCTTTCCTGTACACTGTGGGCTCCATAGCTCCAATACCTATTCTTAGTCCGTGTTCGTCCTATCTCAGTCTTCTGTCAGCTGACCTCTGCCCTCCCACTCCATGCAGCTGCTTCCCCTGGGGTGCAGACATCCATCTTGCTGCTATTACTACTTTAAACTTTAGATCATTACTAGATTTTTACTTTGAATTGTTCTTTTAAAAACCTTTATAATTCTGCCATTGTTTTGGAGACTAATCTTAGCCCCTGGGTAGTAAAAATTATTTTTGATTTACTAAAAATCGTTTTAAAGTTGATTATTGTTTTAGAGTAAATATTTTCTAAAACTAGGTTTATGTGGCTATTTGGTAGTATTTAGATTAATTTGCAGCATGTTATAATTAAGCATAGAAAGTAGTATGTATGTATTTATATATTTGTATGGTAATTATTTTAAAATCAATACTTTTGTTTTGCAGTTGAAGCTTTATATCAAACTACATACCCAGAATATCTGCAGTACATATATTTGGTGGCACCAATATCTCTTATGATGTTAAACCCTATAGGGTTTATCTTCTGTGAAATCCAGAAGTGGAAAGACACTCAAAATGCTTCTCAAAACAAAATAAAAATTGTGGGACTTGGATTTCTGCGTGTATTACAGAACCCAATAGTATTTATGGTCTTCATTGGTATTGCCTTCAATTTTATTCTTGACAAAAAGGTACCTGTATATTTGGAAAATTTTCTCGATGGACTTGGAAATTCTTTTTCTGGATCAGCCCTGTTTTATCTTGGTCTTACAATGGTGGGAAAAATAAAGAGACTGAAGAAATCAGCATTTGTCGTCCTAATTCTTCTCATCACAGCGAAACTGTAAGTTTTGGTTTCTTAATATAAGAATTGTCTGTAAAAACCTTGTTTAGCCAACTCAAAGGGGTGTGCCTGCAACTGCTGGAGTCCTTCTTTTATAGGAAGGACTAGTTGTGATTTGTAGGAAAGTGAGATGTTGGTGGATTGCAGAAAAATCACTACTTTTCCATGTAAGTTATTTGTTCTGCCATCAGCGGATAAAGGCCTTCCGTTTCCCTTCGCTTTTCTTTTTTGCCTTTTTTCACCCAACTTTAATACAATTTATTGAGTATCTCCTAATGTCCCAGTTCGATCATATTTTAAATAAAATTTGCAGCATATTTAAATCCATTTAAAACCTCAAGTCAAAAACATCCAGTCATATGAGAAAAATACTTTTTATTTATTTTTTAAAATAAAAAATGATTTACCTGAAGGCGAGGAAAGAGGGAAAAAAAGAGGTATTCTGGATAAGCAGGACATGTTCAAAGGGAAATACACAAGAAAAATGCTTTTTAGTATAACGTAGTTTTTTACTTGGGCCCTGGTACTTGCAAGGTGGATGTGGTACCACCAACCTAAACCCCTGGTCTTAATATTTGCAATCCTGATTTTGGTTAAACTTCCTAAATATAGGTAAATCAATATAAATATTGTCAGACATCTGATCCTAACCTATCCAAAAGTTCTTTATAGTTCCTTAGTTAATAGTTCTATAGCTTACTTTACTTGACTCCTGAGCCTTGAAGATGTACTTCTTAGTATAAGTGACATAATTTACCGCAGTATTAATCCGAAGTACTTGTGGCATACTTAACTATGGAATTAAGCTATTATATGGATCAATTTTGGAACAATATGCAAGATTCTATTTCTCTTTCCTAAATAAATAAAGATTTGAGCTCTGAAAATTATGTTCATCAGAAACAAAATATTAATTACCATTGCTGAAGAAATGTAGTACTAACAATAATGGTATTGTCAATTTAAAATGTTTTTCAGTCTTTGTTTCTTATTAGATATTTAGCTGTTGTCTTTTATTTGAGACCAAGTCTCACTATGCAGCCCTGGCCAGCCTTGAACACACAGTGATCCTCTTGCCTCAGCCTCCCAAGTGCTGGGTTCACAGCTGTACACCACCACACTGGGCCGTTTAGTTCTTCTTTAAATGAAAAATGTACAGATAGGGGAGCTTCTTGCCTCCACCCCAGAGGATCTGTGGGTGCTGCTATGACAGTGTATCAGCACTTTCTGAATATTTCTAAAGGAAGGATCCATTAGCTTAGCTCACAGGCTTATGCTTATGTCTTTTCAGTGGAATCCTGAATAATTTGTCATAATAATTAGCTCTTAACCAGATCTGGGTTTCACTAATTTTGTGTTCCACCTTTGTTGTTCCAGCTCCCTTTGCTAAACCTTTTTTTATTCACAAAGACCAAGAACAAATTATAAGATACTTATTTCTCTACTGAGTTTTAGAATTGCATTGTACCACATCTTGAGTCAAAGTAAACATTTTAAGGTGTTTGGTTTTCTTAAAGATGTTCTTACATTGTCAACTTTTTTTCTTTCAATGCATTAGTGAACCCATAGAGAAAGCAAGGAAACAATTATAATTACAACTTTTACTTAGCGGTACTGGCTGTTGAACTCGGGATCTTTGCACTGAACTCTATGCCCAACCTTGCTTTTTTTTTTTTCTTCAGTTTTTTTGAGACAGGGTCTCCTTTTGTAGTACAGGCTGGCCCAGAACTCACTATCCATCCCAGATTAGCTGCAAACTCTCTGCAGTCCTCCTGCCTCTACCTCCTGAGTGCTGGGATTATAGGCACAAGCCACCATGCTTGGCCCCATTCTTGCTTTTTAATATCCAGACAGGGTCTCTCAAAGTAAAACTTGGAATCTCCTGCTTCAGCCTCCAAGAGTGTTGGAAATGCAGGCATACACTACCATCCTTGGTTTAGATTTTGCAAGAAAAAATTTTTTTGGAATAAAACAAAAGCAACCTACTTTCCTTCTCATAATCCCTGATGTTTCAAATATTTCCTGAATATTGTTACACTTGAAATGGCTCCAAGTAAGTTCTTGGTTGTTTTACCAAAAAGTCCTCAACTCCTACCAATACATACAGCTCCTCACCAAGAACAGTAAAGTAACTTAATGCTGAGCTCCCTAGAGCAATCTGTTGTTTAAGGACAAGGATGTTTTTTCCTTGTTTACTATAAATAGTTCATTATATAATAATACAAAAGAAAAGGACTTTACCCTTAAAATACAGAGTCATCTATGTTTTTCACTATCTTTTCCTTTTTATTAATGTTACAAATATTGGGTACATGCATTTCGATCCTATTCTCCCCCTATTAGCCTCCCCTTAGACCCTTCTTCCCCTCCCCTTTATTCCTTTGTTCTTATTTAGTAATAGTCTCCTTTCATGTCATCTTTAAACTCCACACATTAAGAGAGAAGATGACAAGCATGTTTTGATATGCAGTAAATTATGCATTTCTTCTTTCTTCAGCCTGGTGCTGCCGCTTCTGTGCAGAGAAATGGTGGAGCTCTTGGATAAGGGAGACAGCGTAGTGAACCACACAAGTTTATCAAACTACGCATTTTTGTACGGTGTCTTTCCCGTAGCACCAGGAGTGGCTATCTTTGCAACACAGTTCAACATGGAAGTAGAGATTGTACGTGCACCCCACTGCCTAAGTTGACCGTTACTGTGGTTAATAGAAAAATGAAAAGTTTAAACAGGGAAAGTAATACTCTTTCAATGAGAATCTGATACTGTCAACAACCTTGCTGTAAATAAGGAGATATTATGTAACATTATATAACAATTGTTATTTAATATGGGGCCTTTGTTTATCCATGGTTTTTTACTAGTATTTTTTAAAGTTTTAAGTATTTTGATTTTATACCTGCATTGAAGTCTGAAAGTTACTTACAGGAGTGTAAATTTTTAAATTTTTAGGAAAAAGTATTTCATTGATAATTCAGCGGCCACGTATAAAACACGATAAGATCAATAGTGACAAATAGCAAAGATCAGTTACCACCAGATTATTAATGGTGTATAAGTTCATACTGTCTATTATATCATTAAAGAATTTCAAATATAGTGTGAAGAAATTAAATTATTAAATGAATGTTCTATTGATATGTAAAATGTTTGGTAATTTTTCTTCATGTGATCTTTTTCTCCAAAATCTTATGAAAATATGGAAGGAAACCATTCATAAGTTTAATTAGTTCAACCAAAGGATGCACTTTCTGGAAACTAGAACGTAATCAAGAATGAAATTTTTAATATTAGTCATATGTAAATATTGTTTGAACATAGATTAGAAAAGGAGACAGGAGAACTTACCTGTGTTTTAAGAACTCTGAGGAATAAGATTTAGACTACATGTTAGATTCCACAGTGTTTTTAGTGACTCATTTTTATTTTATAATGTTTTAGTGTATTGTGGACACTTAACGTTTAAGGTAATTGTTCAAGTAAGATTGTGACATCTCAATTTGATTTAATTTTTGCAGATAACTTCCGGGATGGTAATAAGCACATTTGTGTCTGCTCCAATCATGTATGTTTCTGCCTGGTTACTGACCTTTCCCGGAATGGACCCTAAACCATTGGCTTATGCCATCCAGAATGTTAGTTTTGATATAAGTATTATTAGCCTGGTCTCTTTGGTAAGTACGTTTTAGTGTTGAGTGGAAACCACCGAATGGGTTTGCAAATAACTTGGTAATAGTAAAGGACTGAAAAATGTACTTTCTTATAAACTAGAGAAATTGTCTATAACATATAGTAACAACATTCTGATGAGCTGAGTTTTGTCTTTCCAACTGGGAGTTCAAGATATAAAACAGAAAAGCACAAATTAGATTTTATCAAAACAGAATTTGACTCCTGGCCCTGTGACACTTTGTGTGTCTGTGGAGTTAACTTTTCTAAACTTCAGTTTTCTCATTACAAATATAGATAATGATTTTATCTATTTCCATAAAATTTTTAAAGGATTAAATGAGATAATGAATGTGAAAAGCATCTTGTGAATGATGAATCACTATACAAATACTGGCTATTGTAGACTCATAGGTTCAGAAGAGACCTTGAGGATCAAGTTCAACAACCCATTTAATATTAGTGAAACTTTAGGCTACTTCTCAAATTGGATCTGTCTGGCTCAGTTTAAATAACTAAGCATTTGACACCTACCATACCCTGGAGATTAAGTTGCCTATTGAATTCAAGCATTATTTCAGATTTTTAAAAGACAGTGTTCACTATTAAAAGGATGGAATCTCACATCTGCCACATACTCTTTAAATCCTGCTTGCTGATTAGAGGGAAGTTAGGGGGAAGAAACAATATGGTGGCTTCTAAGGCAATAACAGGATGTCGCAGTTACTTTTCTTCTTGCTGAGACAAAATACCTGACACCCAAAGTTAAGAAAAGAAAGAGATTTTAGTCCACAAGTGGCTGGCTCCAAGGCAGAGGACACAGCGGAAGTATAATCATGAAGGAAAAGCAGTTTAGGGTGGGTGAAGGTAGCAAAGCAGCAAGGGACCTTGAAAGTATCTTTTGGCCCTTTTCATCCAGACTGCTTAGGGCATATGATATTCACACCCTTAGTCTATTGCACCATGCTCAATTCTAGCACCTCATATTCTAGATCCAGCCACCTCTAACCCACCTCCGACCACATTAAGCTTTGGGGGTGATTTCAAGACACAGGCCTAACAGGTGAGAAAGAAGAAAATCAAATGGCTATGAAGTGGATAAAATAGAAACCCAATTCTGGGCTTGGGGTCTTATTCAGTGGTAGAGCATGTGCTTAGCATCCATGAGGGGAGGCCCTGGATTCAGTCCCCAGTGCTGAAAAAAAAAATAATATAGGAATACAAGAAAATTAATCTTAAGGTAGGTGGTATGAATCTTAAAATATTGGTCAGTCTCAAATTTAGATGCCTCATGCTAGTGGGTTGAAAATCTAAAGACAGAAACTTAGAATTATAACTATGTCCTACTAAAACTCTTTTGCTGAATAATCAGCTGTGAATCTGTGTCCCAAGTCAGCCACTGCAGGTAGGTGGAGTTACAATATGCCACTGGCAAGGCATTATTTCCTAAATACTGGAATTTTGGGACACCTAATTTACTATGGAAGACCTCTATGTTTTTTATTTTACTTTAGATATAGTAACTAATCTTAATACCATTTTTTGGAACTGGTAAATAAAATATTGGAATGTTTTATGAACCAGGATAAAGAGAAATCTTTAAAGGCACTAATCATGGGACTGGGGGTGTAGCTCAGTAGTAGAGCACTTGCCTAGCACAAGTGAGGCCCTAAGTTTGATCCCGAGCAACACACACACACACACACACACACACACACACACACACACACACACATCAGTGTGCTATTTTAAGTAATTAGATTAAGAAACATGAATAACTTTGGAAATTTTTGTTTTCCAGATCTGGTCTCTGGCTATTCTTCTTTTGAGTAAGAAATATAAACAGCTTCCTCATATGCTTACAACTAATTTACTTATTGCCCAGGTTAGTAAACCTATAGATATTTAAAACTGTGCTTTTCTCAGGAACTTTTCTTATATACAGGAAAGTCTTACTTTGCTAGGTCTTCCCAAATAGAAACTCAAAAGTATTAACAAATGCAATGAATTATAAATTTGATTATAATTAGTTTATTCCTAATATATTAAATATTACAATAGGTGTTGAATTTTAAGTTGAGACTGAGAATGGCAGTTGGTAATAACTTTTTCCTTTTTTAATAGAAATAATACAATCATGAAAATCTGGACTTTCACAGTCTTTTCTAGTTAAGTCTGTGCTTGTCTCAAACCAGAATAGAAAGAATTTCAGCATTTTCTGTGTAAACTGTTACTAAAATAAGGTTGGTATTTAGAAGGTGATTATAATCTTTTTGTGGTAAATATGCTGTAGACTTTGTGTAAAACTGAGTTTTTATCATAAATCTTGAAGTTTTAGTACAGTGGTAAGCAATAATCAGTGTCCATTTAAAATGAATAATTTTAAAGGAAGCATATGAGTGATTAGTTTAATAGTTATTTTCTGTGATAGTATTGAATCATATGGTTTTCTTAGTTATTTACAAAGTTTTTTAATAATTTTTTCTTTAGTTTATTGTCTGTGCTGGAATGATGATATGGAATTTTGTTAAAGAAAAAAATTTTGTTGGACAAATTTTGGTGTTTGTTCTATTGTACAGCTCCTTGTATAGCACCTACCTGTGGACAGGTGAGTTGCATCATGAATGGACGTTGAGGTCTGTTTCCCTCTTCCCCACTCCAGCCTCTAGTCATCCATGTGACGTCTGGTAGTACAGGATTAGGCTTTTGTACCCACCAACACAAGCAGCCTGTAAGGCTGAGTGCTCTCTCCTGATGCACACTATTTCTGCCCAGGCCCAGAGCCCTCTGTAGTGAAATGGGTCTGACCCTAAGGAAGACACAAGTGGTCAAGTGCTAGAGGGAGGTAGAGAAAAGAGAATGGGCAGATGTGTTCCCCAGCAGTCATACTAGAGTCCTACAGAACTGAGAAATTATGACTCTGCTTAATGGAAGTTACCTTTTGGACCTCCAGCTTCCTTACCTATAAGACTAGACTGCAGCACTGTCATTTGGAGTGTTAGAGCGAGTATGATACATGGCAGGCATTAAACAAGTGAACCATATTCATAGGTAGGAAAAAAGCAAGAGCAAGAAAAGTAAGTAAATAAAAAGGCATAGACATTGAAGAGCACTCAGTGAGAAAGACTATTTCTTACTTCACCTGGCTCCAAGGAACATTCAAAAATAAAATAAAAACACATTTATTTGGATGGAGAAATTCTGGTATGTTTGAAAAATTCTCTAGCTGTGTTTTATTCATAGTACAAATTTGGTACATAAAAAGAAACTATAGCATGGTTAAGAGGCAAATGTCAGGAAGTCACTGTGGAAGGCCTTTGATTTCATGCTCTGAGGATCAAAAGGGAGTCCCACGTAGGTCAGCAGCCTTTTGAAGTGAGGCAGCAGTGTAGTGAGGAATTACAGACTGAGAAATTCAGTTCAAACACAAGATGATTTGTGCTCCTTAAAGGCAAGTACACCTTGCATAGCATGAGAATTTTTATGAAAGGTCAAGTTAGCAGAGCCTAGAGACTTTGTTTCCTAATACAGATGTTCCATTCTAATCTCTAATGCCTGAGTTTATTCACATAAAATTGATAAGACTAAAGAGCAAATAAGTATCAATAAACCCCAACTCTTTCTCTGAAACCTGTTTCAAGCATGCATTGTCAAAATCCAGCCAGGGAAGCTATTCTGAGTTTCCAACCCTGGTGATGGTTCCCTTATCCTTTAGATGATTATAATGCAACAGAATTTTAGCATATTTTAAAGTCTCCACTTTGATTATTTTTTATTTACTTGCATATCATCCTCACAATTTCTACCCTACCTACATACCATTTTCCCCCCTGTAAAATTGATGCATTTTTGTTTTAAAAACTTCAGTCAATTGGGCTTTTTATCAATGAGATCCAAAGTTTCATGTGCCAATTAAAATTTTCAAGTATATGTCAAACATATAACTAGTGTTTAAAAATCCAACTTTGTGCTGGTCTTGTTTAAATCTTTCATTTTTCAGGTTAGGAAAATGAGCCCAAAAAGTTAAATCACAAGCTATTTCACAATTTCTTTTTTTTTTTTTAAAGGTTTTTTGAGACAGGGTCTTGCTTTGTAGTTCAGGCTGGCCCTGAGCTCAGCCTCAAACTCACATCACAATCCTCCTGCTTCTGCCTCCCGAGTGCTGGGATTACAGGCGTGAGCCACCACGCCCGGCACTGTGGTATGTGGTACTGGTTGCTGCTGGGGTGAGTCTCCATGCCCAGTATTGTTATGTGGTAACCGGGGGTCGAACCCGGGTCCTTGCGCTTGCAAGACAGGCGCCGGAACCACTGAGCTATATCCCCGGCCCCATATTTCACAATTTCATTAAGCAGACATGCAGGGCTAGGCCCTGCCCTGCATTAGATGGTTTTTTCACATGGAAAGATTGATAAATACAACAGTTTCAAGAGTGGGCATTCCAGTGGCACAATGCTGGCACAAAGCACACAGTATTTTTGTAACAGTTGCAGAGTGTCCTTTCTGCTGTCACTCAGTGCCACACTTTGGTGATAGGTTGTTTCCCTGGCACTTGAAAACCTGATACTAGAGAGTATACAAATGTATTGGGGGGAGTAGTGTAAAGTGTAAACAAAAACAATTTTGCAGGACCAAAGTGCTGATATATGTTAATTGACTATGGTGTATTTCATCTGTACAGTTTCAAATCCAGCTATGAATTCTTTATATCCAACTATAAAAGCAAAGTGGATTCACAATTAGATTCAAACAAAACTATAAACCCAGTAATTCTAATTAGTAGCATTAATTATATCATAAAGAATCTTGTTTCACCTACCATAAATCATAGGTTAACAGGTAAAGTGGAGATGCTTCCTTGGTTTTCAAGCGTGGCAGGCCTTTCCCTCCCACATAACACTGAGTTATACACTGCTCACCTCCCTGCTTTTCTTTCTTCAATGTGCAATAGAACCTTTCACATGGAACCTTTGTTTGGACTGTGTTATTGATACTATTTGGCCTTTACTTGGCTCAAACATAATACCGAGCCAAATATAAGCTAAAATCCTGAGATTATCCTTGATTGTGTGGTGGGTAGACAGTGATTATCACTGAAAAACAAAAAGGACTTTAAATTCTCTATACATTACCAGATCCTAAAGAATATGTCTTAGGAACCCCAGAGGTTCACGAATCTGAATTTGAGAGAGTTGAAGAACCTACCTTACCTCACAGGGTTGGATCTACCTCTGCTGGGTACCGGACGTGGGCGAACTCTTGTTTTCACGTCTCTGAGATAAAGGTGTTGATTTGGAACAGAAATCCTTTCCAATGCTACAGTTCTGTAGAATTGTATTAAAGCAGATGTTACTTACATAAATGATTTGATATAAGGTCCAAGAACTTGGAAATATTTGTGTTTGTGTTAAGTTCATACTTTGTTTATATTAAGCTCCATCACTGCACTTTAAGCATTTTCAGAAGACATAACCCATATAAGAATTGCTTATTATACCTGTGATAACTACACTGTAGGTGGCTGAGGCTGGATGTTTGAATTTCAGTCTAGAGATTAAGAACTTGTCTGAAAAAAAAAGGAGGACTGTTTTTTATGGTGAAAAAAATTGCTCATAATAACTTCTTAAACAACACCAACAGAGTGTGGTGGTTCTTAGGATTGTTCTGGATACAATTAAAACTTTGTTTTCAATTGTACTTAGAGTCTAGTTGCATAGGGAAGATAATAAAATAATTGAGACTTTTGGGAAAAAATCATCCTGGACAAAATAAGATTTAGGTTATGTATATGTATATATATATGAATGACAGAAAACAAGTGATTTTGAGTTAAAATTTGTTATAAAATATTGGAGTATTTCCTTAGAAAGAGTCAATTCTCAGGCAAAAGTGGACTATTATTAACCCTAAAATAAACTTGGTTTTTAAAAAACCGGAAAGTCCTGTGAAGTCTGATCATCATCAAGTGTAATTTTTCTTTTAAACTTTTTTCTTGTTCCTAGGCCTTCTAGCAATTTCTTTGTTCCTTTTGAAAAAGCGGGAAAATATACAAATTCCTGTTGGAATCATCATAATATCTGGCTGGGGGTAAGTTGATACTTTTCTGTTTGTTTACACATTTCCACATATGTAGTTATTATTCATTTTTTCTCTCCATAATCTTTTATGATAGAATTCCTGCTCTCCTTGTTGGTATTCTTTTGATAACTGGAAAACACAATGGAGATAGCATTGACTCAGCCTTCTTTTATGGAAAAGAACAGGTGGGAAGAATTCATTGTTAGTTCTCTTTCTGAGAATATCTCTTTTTAGCTTGTTCATGTACCTTGCTGTACTCACATTAAAGTTAATTTTGAATATTGCATATCACACTCATGATCCTCTGTCACTTTATCAGACTTCAGAATAGGGAGATCATGTTATATATCTAAGCCTAGTTTTAGCTGAAGGATTCTTTTTTTTTTTTAAGATTTTTTGAGACAGGATCTCACTTTGTGGTTCAGGCTGGCCCTGAGCTCAGCCTCAAACTCACATCACAGCAATCCTCCTGCCTCCACCTCCCGAGTGCTGGGATTACAGGCGTGAGACACCATGCCCGGCACTGTGGTATGTGGTACTGGTTGCTGCTGGCGTGAGTCTCCACACCCAGTATTGTATGTGGTGACTGGGGATCGAACCCGGGTCCTTGTGCTTGCAAGACAGGCACTGGAACCACTGACCTATATTCTTGGCTCCTGAAGGATTCTTAATGTGTGAAACTTAACTGATTCTTAGAAACACTGAGAACTGAACACAGTGGCTTATTTCCATTGTGTCAATTCCTAGGAGGCTAAGGAAGGAGGGGAGTGAGTCTGGGGCCAGCCTGAGTGACTAGTGAGTTAAAACAAAGGAAGACAAGTAAAAATCTACAAGTAAAGAGCCTGTAAGAAGTTATTACAATGACTCATTAAAGAAACCAATGGCGGGGCTGGGGATTTAGCTCAGTTATTCCGGCGCCTGATCTGCAAGCACAAGGGCCTGGGTTCGATCCCCGGTAACGACATACCATACTGGGCATGGAAACTCACACCCAGCAGCAACCAGTACCACATCCCACAGTGCCAGGCATGGTGGCTCACCCCTGTAATCCCAGCATTCAGGAGGGAGAGGCAGGAGGATTGCTGAGTTTGAGGCTGAGCTCAGGGCCAGCCTGAACTACAAAGCGAGACCCTGTCTCAAAAAACCTAAAAAAAAAAAAAAAGAAAAGAAAAAAGAAACCAATGGCTATATTGTTAACTACTTGCTGTAAAATGAAGCATCTAGAAAATGCATATGATCACAAGGAAATCTTAGTTTCTCTATAATTTATATGCCTTGTATATACTTACAAATGTTTAAGATGCTTACTTTAGAATATATGAAGCTGCACAGAGGCATTTTGTATCAAAAAAGTGTCCTTAACTTGTGCCGATCAGTGGGAGTGTGAAAAGGGGCCTGACGTGCTTTTCTCACGTGGCCAGATGATCACCACGGCGGTCACCCTGTTCTGCAGCATTGTGATCGCTGGCGTGGCACTCATGTGTATGAACCGAACCAGCCATGCCGGCCAGTACGAGGGCTTCGGCCAGTCTCAGAGTCACAAAGCAAGGGAGCCTGGGAACACTGCTTTTGAGGAGAGTCCAGCACCAACAAGTGAACCGGAGCTTTTTACAACTTCTATCCCAGAAACAAGTATGATCCTTAAATAATGGGGTGGGGGGACAACTACTTTCTAAATGTTTTAAGGAAAATTTGGGATTCTTCTGAATATCATAGGTATTTGTCAAATGAACTTGAATCAAAGTTAATAGTTAATAAGAGGGACTTGCAAATTCATTCATTACATTTTTCAGGTGTAATTGTGAGGATTAATCATCTGTTGGATTTTAGAACTTCCAGGGATCTAGAAGTAGCAGTGGAAGGAAGGACTTTTCCTAGGAAAGGAAGCACATATGAGCAGACTGGACATTTGTTAGTTTAACAGCATCATATCAGTCAAGCAGGCCCAGTTGAAGTAGGCCAGTAGTAGAAATCAGGCATTTATAAACTATAGTCCACAGACCAAATCAGGCTTTCTGTCTGTTTTTGTAGGGTCTACCCGTTAAGAATGGTTTTTACATTTGCAAAAGGTGGTGGGGGGGAAATGAAAGGATAATTTTCTGACTTTTGAAAATTACATGAAACTTAAATTTCATGCCTATAATTTTATGGAAAGTGCTTGCCATTATTGGAACCATCATTATCTCATATCTCCTTGAGTACCCATCAAGATTGTTTGTAAGATGGTAATTCTGGGTCATAGGCAACAAATATGTCCTCATGACTTCACTGCCAAGCCTCTGAATTGTACGTTTCCCAAGGCTGTATCTCTAATCTGACCTCTTTCTTGGTCCAGTCCCAGATTTCCTGGTGCTTATATATAGTTTATATGTTTTCCTGACTATGACCAGCCCTCAATTTATTCCCTTATACTAGCATACTTGAACTTTGAACAATTGTTTTATCAAGACTTCCAGGCACACAATCTCTTCTGTTTTCCTCTCAGCAAATTAGCCACTGAAGCCCATGCTCATGAATTTCCTCTTTAGATAACTGGGGATGATATCATTAGAATGTCATTCTTTTGAGCTTCCTGCCCTTTTTCGTTTTTCAGACTGAAGCTCAAGGGTTATATCTCCACTTTACTTAAAAGCTGCTTTCCCTCAGCCTTGAGCACCTCTCAGACCGTGCTTAACTAACTTTCCTTTCTTCACTTTGTAGCCTTTTGCATTTATCCTGTAAACTAGCCCGCCAGTTTTGGGGGTGACAGAGCATGAAAAGGCCCCCTCTGCAGCTGGCTCTCTGTCTTCTTCCATGAGCGTTTCAGAACTGGCCACCAAATGCCGGACGTGGTCAGTGGGAAGCCCCATCCTAAGGGTCATAAGCCCAGAGATTTGGCACTACCTCTTCCCTGTCTTTGAAAATAGCAAATAAACTGTACCGCACATGCTCCTTCTGTCCCATCGTTATCATCTCCACCCAGAAAACGAACTTGTAGTATAAATAAATTGAGAATTAGAAGATAGATATCCCTTCTCTCCCTGGAGAATGTCTATAATATTTATACTTCCCTCTCACCTTATCTCACTATTTTTAATTGCTTTTTAAAGTTGTTTTATAACCCACTCAACTACAAATGCTGTGTGTGACCTGCCTATTACGGTAGCCTTGACACCTAGCATAGTTTTAGGCTTTATGTAAATATTTAGTAATATTTGTTAGATGGATACGTAGATGAGTGGGCAGATAAGTTATGCCATGAATCTCGGAAACTACATGCAAAATGCTGGGGCAAATACTGGTTTATTTGCATGTTCACTGGTGTTCCTGAGGAAAATACTTTTAAACCTGTCTGGTTGTTCTCCTCCCCTAAATCATGCTTTCTTCTCCTTTGTTAGTAAGTAGCATCAACACACAGCACCTTCTAGGTCCAACCTGGCTATCCCCAGTCTTGGTAATTCCAAACCATTCACTCACCTCTGCCCTTTGCTGCACATTTGTCAAAGACTGATGACTTGTACACATCATAAGCACAGAATCATGATGGAAAGGAAAAATAGCCTATTTTAATATAAGACCAGAGGTTCAGTTAATAAAGAGAAGGCAGATGGCTGTGTATATTATACCTTTACATTTTAAGGAGGACACTATCATACCTCTTTTTAATTGTGACCATAATTACATGTTTGTGTGTGTCTATGCTTGTATGTGTATATGTGTGTGTTCATTCCCTGAAGATATGTCATTGAGCTGACTAGCTATGTACATATATATGTTTCTTAATAATTTTATCTTAGTTGCTTTAACCCTTCAAGTTTTTTGAAGAGGGTTGGGCCAGGAAAATCTCCTTATTTTCTATTACTCTGTGATTCTATTTTAGTCTGAAATGGCATCATTATCTTAAATTTAGAAAGGTATTTGTAATAGCTTAGTATAAAGTTTTTATACTCTGAAATCTTTTTTGTTTTTAAGAATGTCACTAAAGCATTTAAGCACAATATCAATGAAAGGTAAAACCTAAAAATTACTCATTTTTGGGCCGGGGATTTAGCTCAATGGTTCTGGCGCCTGTCATGCAAGCGCAAGGATCCGGGTTCGATCCCTGATAACCACATACCTATACTGGGTGTGGAGACTCACGCCCAGCAGCAACCAGTTCCACATACCACAGTGCCGGGCGTGGTGGCTCACGCCTGTAATCCCAGCACTCGGGAGGCAGAGGCAGGAGGATTGCTGATGTGATTTAAGTCTGAGCTCAGGGCCAGCCTGAACCACAAAGTGAGACCCTGTCTCAAAAAACCTTAAAAAAAAAAATTACTCATTTTTCTAGCATATTCAATTTTAATAGTTTATGACTGAAGTTATTTTTCTGTTATAATCCATGTCAAGGAGCACATGTCTGTGTAACTGTGAAACATTTTAAAGGGCTGGCGTACAGGTCTCTGACTAGAGAGAGGAGCAGTTGCCTCTGAGCCGATGTTTCTGTGTGGCTTCTGTAAACCAATCTGACAGTGAATTAGCAAGAGATTTTTTAATATCTGTTGATAAGAAAAGAGTACATAATTATTTTTACTGAATCTTTAAAGACACAGGTTCTAGAAAGAAATGAACTTGGAGTGGACCTTAAAGAAGAGGATTTGATCAGCCTTGGCCTAAATAAGGCTTATGAAAGACACTGAAGAATTGTCGTAAAGGAAAGGAAGACTTTGTTTTGAATAGTAGGATTGGCTGCCTAGTGAGCTTTCAAAGTTAGGTCAAGGAGCTGGGATTTTCTACAGTAATCAGTAAATCATTAATGTTAGTTGTATAGAAGGGATGAAATAAGAATTGCATTTTAGGAAAATATATGAATTCTAATTTGCCAGAGTATAGTGGAAATAAAACAGCATGGATACAAACATTTTTCCTTGCCTCATAAATGTAGAAGTGATATGTAAAGCAGCACTCTTTAAATATTCACATCTGTGTAAGCACATTTCATTACTTCTTGACATATCATATATGAAAACATTTCCGCGGAGGGTGCCCGAGAAGGTTTTGTTTAGTTTGGTTGATATATCTTGTGAAATTGTTTATTTCTGTTGGTGGTTCTCGATCCTTACATATTATTTCCTCTTTATAGGTTGCTGCTCTTGCTCCATGGGAAATGGTCAATTGCAGTGCCAGTCAGCAGAGCCCATGGCAGACACCAGCACCAGTGTGCCCATAACTCCTTCCTTTGAGAAAAGTAAGAACTCTGTGATGTAACTCTAAGATGTAACTCTGTGTAACTCTAGCTATATAGTCTCAAGGGGCAAAGTGTTAATAGAATAATAATCCTTCAGAGAGGACACTTGTTTTAAAAATGAGGTTTTTACTAGGAAGTAATGGTATTATGTTTTCTCTCTCTCTCTCCCCAATAAATTTAACTTGAGTGACAACTTCAAGAAGTTTGTCCTAAGAACATTTATAAGGCTTTTCCCTCTTCTGTGTATGTATGCAAACAGTGCAGTCCTGGGGTTTGAACCCAGTGCTGGGAGCTATATCCCAGATCTTTTTATATTTTTAATTGATTTTACTTTTTTGAGACAGGATTGCAAAGTTACCCAGGTTGAGCTTGAACTCGCAATCTTTCTGCCTCAACCTCTCAGAGGGGTGGGATTACAGGTGTGTGCCACCACCCTGGCTTGCTTTTTTTCCTTTTTGTAGAAACTCCTCCACCTTTTCTAACTCTCGTGATACCAGAACTAGTTAATTTTACTCTGAACTTTTATGCTTTAAATAGCTTCCTTTTTTTCCTCCCTGTGGTTTGAGAAAGGTCTTACCTTGGAAATGGACTCTCTTTTTTTTTTTAAGGTTTTTTGAGACAGGGTCTCACTTTGTAGTTCAGGCTGGCCCTGAGCTCAGCCTCAAACTCACATCACAGCAATCCTCCTGCCTCTGCCTCCCAGAGTGCTGGGATTACAGGTGTGAGCCACCACACCCGGCACTGTGGTATGTGGAACCCGAGTCCTTGCGCTTGGAAGACAGGCGCCGGAAGCACTGAGCTAAAGCCCCGGGCCCAGAAATGGACTCTCTTGACCCAGCCTTCTGAGCGCTGGGATTCCAGTCTTGCCTCCCTCGCTCACCTTAAATATGCCCATTTTTATAAAATGATTTTTAAAAGCTTTAAAAATAATAAGTTTTGGCATATAAACTAAAAGACTGAATCATGTTTGATCTAAATCTCAAATTATTTGAAATGAATATTCTTGTATGAAACTGTAGTATACTTTTAGTTGATTATTCTTTCTTATGATCAAACTAAAAAAGGAAACCCCTACAAGTGTTCCTTATAATTAGGCATCTGTCAACTCTTTACTGCTAAAAGCTTATGTTTTTTATATTAAAATGCTGAAAATTAATTAGCACTGTGTGGTATACATAGTAAACATTCATCAAACATAACACTGGCTGCAGGAGTTTGTTATCTAGGTGGCATTTGTGCGGCAGTTATCTGCTGGCCAGGAATGAATCTTAAATAATAATAATCATGTTTCCAGAGAAACAAATAATACTATATCAGATGTGGAGGCTTCATTAACTTTTTTGTGGCATTCACTTAAACTTTCAGTTTTTATTTATGAACTTCTTTTACAAAGGGATTTCTTCCTATCAATTCCCAAGGCTTTCTTCCTTTTTTCTCCTTACACAGCAGGTGTGGAAGTAAAGTCATTAACGACTTCCATATATAATCTGATTCAGCAACCTTACCTCCCCCCTCCGCCTCTCAAAATTGCCTTAGAATTTGCTTATCTGTCATTTAGTTCATTACTAATGTTCATTCCTGAGAACTTTCAAATTACAGGTTTTTAAAAATATTTCCTGATGTTTTTCAAAAATTATATAGAATGAGAGCCATGCAATATAGACTTCATCTGTACATATAATTTAGTATCATTACTAAGCCTGAATAATTTTTTAAAAGTCTAAAGGAAATCAAACCATAGACAAATGAAATTGTTTAGAGTTTAACAATATAATTCATCCACCACTTCCTGCCATAGCATAAAGCCAAAATACCGCATTCAAGTTGGCTTGCTGAATGGCAACAATATAGGAAAAAGGCAAAAGAAAAATAGTAAATTTGTGTCCACTTTTGTGAAATCTGTACATATTTTAAACTAAAGCATTATGTAGACTTCTAGAATTTCTGTACATGTAGACATTGTATTAGCCAGCTCTCCATTGATATATATCACAAAATGCCAGAGATGATCAGCTGATCTTAGCTCATGGCTTCAGAGGCTCAGTCCATGGTCTTCTGGCCTGTGGTGGCACAGGACATCATGGAGGAGCACGTGTGGAGGAACTGCTGACTCCACAGCAGCCAGTGACCAAACAAGGACACACGAGGTGGGGGAGGTCCTAATGTGAGACCTACCATCCCTCTAACAGGCCCCATCTCCTCCAGTAGTGCCTTGGGCTAGGGCCAAGTCTTAAACATGTGGGGCTTGGGGGACATTCAGTATCTAGACTATAGCAGAGAGGCTGTACTTACAAATAATTTTTATTAAAATAAAATTGTACTACAGAGATAGTTGTTTTCATTTAGCAACACTGTGAACTTTCCCTTGAAATTAACGATTATGCTGGAGCAGTGACGGTGAAGCTTTAGAGATTTCAATGATACAACCTGTTGTGGCACACATGCTGCAGATTCGATACCACTGTACTAAACCATGCATATTGGCTATAGATGTCCTTTCTTAAAAAGTAGCTTTAAAAAATACAGATTTTTTAAACTTTTAACTTGTACATGAGATCTATAAAATTGTGATTTTAATCATTGATTTAAACATTAACCATATAATAGTCACTAATTGCATAGAAAATGATTTCTTTTACTTTTGCTGCCACAGAGTGGAGTGAAGTAGAAAATTTAAAAAACTATTTTTGTAAAAGATTCCTCATGTTGGATTGCCACAAGTTTGAGGCTAACAGGGGTTCCATGGTGAGCTCAGGGTCAGCCTGAACTACAGAGTGACATCCTGTCTCAAAAAAAAAAAAAGATTCCTCACTTTTATTGTAAGTCAGAGGAGTTATGCTACAGAATCTAGGTTTGTTTCATATGTGAACAAAATGTACTGTGTAATATTTACTTGATACCTTACTTGCCATTTTAAAGGCAAATTTTAAACTCTCTGAGAAAAGATAAAAGTTAATTGTACATTTGTTTTACAGTTACCCAGAATAGGGTATTTATGACTAATAGAGAGATCTTTCACAGGTGAAAGTTTAATTACTAATTTAGCCATTGAAAAATCATGTATATAATTATACTTTATGATATATATTAATATGTCATTACATAGTTTAAATTATATATAGAGAAAACATTGTTGAGTGGTGTAAAAGGGGAAGCATTACATACTACTTGTGTCTTTTTCATCTTAAAAACCCTCTAATACTAAAAACTCTTAAAACAACATGAAGGAGCTCTCCTCCAATTTTGCCAAAATTGTACACTGATTCTTAGCTGCATGTGCTTTTTTGTTGTTTCTTTTAGGAAGTCATTATAAATTTAAAATGCATCCAAATAAAAAGCTCTGATTACAAATTGTCGTGCTTGCTGCTTTATAGATGAACACTGTGTGAGTCGCTGTAACTCCCAGAGCTGCATATTAGCGCAGGAAGAAGAGCAGTATCTGCAGACTGGAGACCCACAACTGACTCGACATGTCTTGCTGTGTTTACTTCTCATCATTGGCCTGTTTGCTGTAAATTTTCTTCTGATTTCATTTGGGAGCCATTTCTTTAAATGTTCGGCAAAGGTCTTATTTGGGCATCTGGAAGGAACTTAGTTGCTACTTTCTAGGAGGAGGGTAGCACAAGATCTGAATTCTGGTCTTGAGCTAATGGTTTGGGTGGGAGAATGACCTCTTCCTCAGTGGCCTAAGCACTCCCAGGGCCTGTTCTGATTAGAATCACTTACGCATCTTATGCTCTGAGCCTGGAATTTGTTACAGCGAGACAGTTTCAGAGCCGCTTATTCCTGATTATTTGACTGTAACCTGGATAAATGTCTAAACTGTCTCTCAGCAGATATTCCTCAGATGATAAACCTTTTAAGATAATTCTAATTATGAAAAATATCATGACTACTTAAAATAACAGAGAAAATAGAAAAATATCCATCATAGTACTGCTTTATTTTATTTGTACTGAAGATCAAACCCAGTGCATCATGCATGCTAAGCACATACTCTACCACTGAGCTACATTCTCAGCCCCTACCTTCTAATTTTCAAACACATTTTTTTGGTTTTTTGGGGAGTTTTTTGGGTTTTTTTAGGTTTTTTGAGACAGGGTCTCACTTTGTGGTTCAGGCTGGTCCTGAGCTCAGCCTCAAACTCACATCACAGCAATCCTCCTGCCTCTGCCTCCCGAGTGCTGGGATTACAGGTGTGAGCCACCACACCCGGCACTGTGGTCTGTGGTACTGGTTGCTGCTGGGCGTGAGTCTCCACACCCAGTAGAGGTATGTGGTTACTGGGGATCGAACCCAGGCCCTTGCGCTTGCAGGACAGGCACAGGAACCACTGAGCTAAATCTCCGGCCCCACATTTTTTGTTTTGATTTAATTTTCCCTTTTTCAAGCATTTTCATGATGCTACATAGTGTTCATACTTGAAATGGCTCCTGAGTAAACCACAGGAGACATACATTATAATTTTCTCAACCACTTCCTTATCAATCATTTCTAGATTTTTAAAACATCTCCCTACGTTGTTTCCTAATGATATATTCTCAAATTTAATAATCCTGGATCAAAAAGTATAAATATTTCTGTGACTTTAGATGCCTTTTACTAAATTGTTTTCCAGTGTGGGGTTGTATAGTTTTATATGCATCAGCATTGCAATTACAAAAATTTTGATTGGATAATTTAACAATTTAATTTAGTAATAATTTAAATTATTTATTTATTTATTTTTGCGGTATTGAGGATCAAACTCACAGCCTTGCACTTGCAAGGCAAGCAGCAGTGCCACTGAGTTAAGTTCCCAGTTAACATAACTTTTTTAAAAAAATGTATCCATTTGCCAGGGATTTAGCTCAGTGGTTTCGGAGCCTGTCTTGCAAGCGCAAGGACCCAGGTTCAATCCCCTGGTAACCACATACAGTACTGGCGTGGAGACTCAGCCCAGCAGCAATCAGTAACACATACCACAGTGCCCTGCGTGGTGGCTCACGCCTGTAATCCCAGCACTCGGGAGGCAGAGGCAGGAGGATTGCAATGATGTGAGTTTGAGGCTGAGCTCAGGGCCATCCTGAACTACAAAGTGAGACCCTGTCTCCAAAAAAAAAAGTATCCATTTATTTAATTACTAACAATTATTAGTTATGTACTCATGTAAATTGTTAATTATCACATAATTTGCTAAGATGATCCAAGTGGAACTTGCCTGGAGTAGGAGACCATGTAACCATGAACCTTTTCACAGTCGGTGCTCCTTATATAGTATAGTATCTGCCTGCAACACTCTTAACTGTTGCTGTTTAAGAACAAAAATTAAAAAATAAGAAACGCTGTCAACAATTGCTGCTTAGTGTGCTCATCGTGTAGAGCTAATTTTAAAGTCAGTCCTGTCTCAGGCTCGTTGGCAGCCCTGTGGATTTTGTAAGCTCCTGCATTGTGGCTCATGTCTTCTCACTTCAACTCCGATCAGAATAGACACCGTTTGAATGACACCTGTCAGAAGTAGAGGTTGAAACCTCTTGTTTGAAAGACAGAGCCTCTGTATTCTCTCAGTATTTTTCCCGTTAGTCTTTTTCCTCTAATTATTAAGTAGATAAGTTATTGTGCTGTGCTCTGGGTAGAGGGGAATGATGAGTGTGGTTCATTTTCAAGTGCTTTTTTCTCTTTCCTGTACAGAATCTTTCCAGTTGTTTGTGGTGGTTATTCAACCAGGAACCCGGACGACTCTATGTCGAGCTACAGTTTTTCTGTGCAGTGTTTAACTTTGGTCAGGTATTTATTTACTAAGAACTTGGAGGGGCTTTTGTTTCCTCGGATGAGTTGATTGGGTGGTGGGGGATGGGTGTATGCACATGTTGTTGTCTTCCCTTACATCAACAGGGTTTAGTTTGTTTGCCAGCTGCCGGTATACGTGACAGCTGACAGCTGCTGCCTGTCTTCTAGTAGAGATGAATTATTATATTGGTTAAAGTCATCAGAATGTACACTGAGTGTTTCAACCAAAAATACCAAACAGCTCTCTGCTTCAGTTTTGAGATAAAGATAATTTAATCAGGGACAAGATGTCCTGCGTTCTTCTTAAAACATTTTGTGATCATAACATCTCAATTTGGAACATAACTTACCTTACCTGAACCCTTATTTTATTTACTTAGGTCGATGAACAATCTTTTATTTGCATTTTGATGCTTCCTGAACAATAAGTATTTAAATCTTTCCTAAGAAATCATGCAGTGTATAAGTAAATTGGCTCCTATTATGTGCTATTGTTAAGCATTTTTGCATTGTCTCACTTAAACTCCACAAAATACCTACAAAGTCAATATTTTCATCTCTAGTTTAAAAATTAGGAAAATAAAATTCCACCGAGTAATGTAATAGATGCTACTGTATATGTTCATGTCACCATTACAGTGGACATTTCGTGATAAATGACACTTTATATATTGGGAAATATTTTATGTGCAATTTTCAGTATTTGGTCTTTTCATCAACCTTTTGCTTTTTATTTTTGTTGTTTTAATTTATGACTTTTCACAGTACCAAGATCCTGCTCATGCTGGGCCAGTGTTCAGCCACTGAGCCTCAGCCCAATCCTTTATTTTTTAATTAGAGAATGTTAGTACATTGAATATCAAGTTGAAAAAAATACTGTTTGAAATCGGTTTGCCTTTTAAATCTGAAATAACATGCTATTTATTAGACTTTGGTGTAGCTTCTCAGTAAATACTTCGACAAGTCCCTTTCCTAATATTAGTTTCTAGTTTGTTTTACCATTATTGTGGTGGAGAAATGGGGCTAAAGACCCAGTAACCTCAATAAATTTACTACAGGCATGAGCATCCCAGGAGCTACTGACTACCAGTTCCACTTTGT
Source organism: Petromus typicus (assembly GCA_004026965.1). Lineage (NCBI taxonomy): Eukaryota > Metazoa > Chordata > Mammalia > Rodentia > Petromuridae > Petromus > Petromus typicus. Next base: position 68,994 of record PVIR01004106.1, read on the forward strand.
GATACTACTTGAGCTCTGTCTTTGTATCCAAGAACTGCAGAAGGCTAGGTTTGAAGTCTTTATCTTCTGTAACAGTTTGCATTCAGAAAGCCCACTCCAAGCCAACCATGGGGACTGAGAAAGCCTCTCAGCTGGGTTTTGTCATGAACAGAGCTAATGCCAGGAATGTGGCACTTAAAATGCTGCCCACACAGCTTATGTCCCAAGGGGTTCAAAAGAATGAGACACAAACCCATGCCCACCCCATTTTCCTCTTGGGGAGACAATCAGTAGGCTTTTCCTTCTGTTTGTAGTTTGGGGATGAAGAAAATCAGCCCCTTCGTGTAATACGACATCGTGTTCTCCGGCCCACAGATGGCAGCTCCCACCTCTCTCCCAAGTAGTCCAAGGTTGTCCTGATCTGTGTGCCTGGTCACCCAGATCCTTCTAGACCTTCCCCTAGCCACTAGCCAGTATCTCTTTACTAATTTTCTGCCCAGTTACTGTATTGTAATTAGATACAGTGGCACTACTTACATAACTTAGGAAGATGCAACAGAAAGATAAATACTTAAGCAAAATGGGAAATATTTTCTTTTCAAAAGGCAGAAACAAAGGCCTCTAGCCCTTCAATGTTTTAATTTTTCTCCAGTACGCCATGGTGCTGATGTGCTTTATCACACAAATTAGGAAAATTTTATTTTCCTGATTTTTAAACTAGAGATGAAAATATTGACTTTGTAGGTATTTTGTGGAGTTTAAGTGAGATAATGCAAATCAGCACCATGCAGCAGCTCAGCACTGCTTTGTCTCACTCATCGTAATTCATGGGGCAGGAGGATAGGAAAAGAGCAGTGAGATATCAAGTCTGCCTCCAGGAACTGACGTTGAGGGAGCCAGCATTGTGGGCTTCACTGAAAATGTCACTGTTGTCACTACTGGTTTGCTTCCTCAAGCACTAAATTTAGTGGCTGCCTTATTTCTCTGACTTAAAATTTTACTGTTGCCTTCAGAAAAAAACAACTTTATTTTCTTCTCTAGGGATTTATTTCCTTTGGAATCTTTGGACTGGACAAACATTTAATCATCCTACCTTTCAAAAGAAGGTAAATTTAGTTTTGAAATAAATCTGTATTCCTAAAGGTGACAACAAAGTCATTCTATTAAGATACTGTTATTTTATACCTTTAGTAGCTGCTAAGCGACCACAAAATACCTCAACAAAGGTTATCTGTTGATTCACATATTTGTCGTAAATGATTGCAGAGAAAATGTTAAAACTATTATAAATCCAGCAATGTAATTTGCATTTTAACAAGAACTGATGGATGCTGATTTCTATGCCATTAACTACATAAAGTTAAATGAAACTTGAAAATGTCTTTAGAAATGGAAGTAGTAGGTGGTGTGCCCCCAAAGGTCTATGTTTGATTGTCTTTCTCCTTTGACAACAGGATTCCTCTTTCTATTAAACTGACAACTGATAGGGAACTCAAATTTTCTTTCTAAATTTTGGGTCTTTATTGGCTTAGTGAAGAATTTCTTTTAATTAAAATCGAAGATTTCTTTATAAAAAATAACAAGTGGGAATAGTTGAACTTAGCAGTGGGAGAAAGAAGTTGAGGGTGCAAATCTTTGTAATTCCTCATTTGCTTCCTATGTCAAAATCAGTAGAAACTAAAAATGCTAATGGAATTCATCCTACCTGCTCCATGAGAAGTGTCCAGTAAACGGTATCTGTTTTTCTTTCTTATTTATCTTTCATCACTGTCATCACTACCACCATCATCATCTTCACTAAAGTCTCATCGCCAGGTTCAGAATCATTTCATAAAGGAAAATCATAATAGGAAAGTCATTGAACTTAGCTATCAGCTTAATAATGTTAAGGAAGAAGAGTCAACAGCTCCATTGTCTGGATGGGAAGAAACAAAACTGTTTCCCTGATCCAGACCCAAGAATTTGTGTTTCTGAACTTGAAAGATGACAAAATAAAATACTTGATATCCAAATTATCTTTGAGCAAAATGTGGTATAAGAAACATTTCTTAGTAGAAACTGAAATGAGTCAACTTGCCTGGAGGGGTTTATGAATCGTCAAGCCCTCACCCTAACCTGTCTGGAAAAAGAAGCCAAATGTGGTATTGGTATGTTTCTGCTTCAGAGACTGATGTTGGATAGGTGTGTAGATAGTTTGGGTGACTAGCTTTGCAATAGCCATTCAGATGGGGTAAGGCAGGAAGTATTCTTTCTCGGTAGGTTTTTTCCCCCTTAAAGATGGCTTTTTATTTTGGCTTTCAGACTTGAATTCCTATGGAACAATAAAGAAACAGCAGACAACAGAGATTCTCCTGTTTCTGAGGAAATAAAAATGACTTGTCAGCAATTTATCCACTATCACCGTGACCTCTGCATCCGAAACATCGTTAAGGAGAGGAGGTAAAGAAATTTTGGGGCCGGGGATTTAGCTCAGTGGTTCCGGCACCTGTCTTGCAAGTGCAAGGACCCGGGTTCAATCCCCGGAAACTACGTGCGATACTGGGCGTGGAGACCTCATGTCCAGCAGCAATCAGTACCACATACCACAGTGCTGGGCATGGTGGCTCATGTCTGTAATCCCAACACTCGGGAGGCAGAGGCAGGAGGATTGCTGTGATGTGAGTTTGAGGCTGAGCTCAGGGCCAGCCTGAACTACAAAGCAAGATCCTGTCTTAAAAAACTAAAAAAAAAAAAAATTTCATTACTGAATCTAGATAGTAACTGTACTATATTTTAGATGATTAATCTCAATGTAGCTTGGTCAAATAGTCACTTAAGTGCTTGCAAAAAATACTTCTTGTTTCTGAGATAATTAAGTAACAGTGTAAACAGTTATGAGTTAGAAAATATGTAATCATCTATCTCCAAGATAGATGATCATAAAAGATGTCATGCTACTTACTATAAAATTTAC
>PVIR01004107.1:0-12342 GCA_004026965.1 Petromus typicus
GAATCTACATTCCCACCAACAGTGGAGAAGGGTTCCTTCTCTCTGCAGCCTTGCCAACATTTGTGGCTGGCTATTCTGAGATAACAACCATTCTTTGTGGAGTGAGATGAAATCTTAATGTTTTCATTTGCATCTCTCAAATGACTAATGATGTTGAACATTTCTTCATATGCTTCTTAGCTGCTTTTATTTCTTCCTCTGAAAAGTGGCTGTTGATTTCAGATGTTCCTTCACTTGTTTTTTATCCTGAATAGTATTTGATGCCTGAAGATGCCACAGGTTACTTAGCCATCCACTTATTTAGGGGTATTGTGGTCACTTCTGTGTTTCAGCAGTTGTGTACAAAGCTGTCATAAACACTTAGGTGTGGGATTCTGTGTGGATGTAACTCCTCTTGGGAAATTGTAATAAGACCAGCTGCAGGACTGTACTTTATGAGCACGATGTATTTATGGTTGTTTTTAAGAGCTTGCCAAACTGTTCTCCAAACTGACTTTACAGTAGTTCCTCCCTGCCTCAGGAGGGGCAGCATAGACCTTCCAGCGGAGAGGCGAAACACGGATAGTAAGTAGCCTACATACTATGCTATTTCTTTCCTGCACATATATGTACCTATAATAAAATTTAATGTATAAATTGACAATAAGAAAGTAAGAACACTAAGAATAATATAGAACATTATAACAACATATTATAATAAAAGTTATGTGACTGCTCTCTCAGCCTCTCTCTTGCTATCTGACTGTATTGTTCTCACCTTTTTTTCTGGCTAGATGTGAGATGATCCTGCGTCTATGTGACGAGATTATTGTGAGCTAGTGTTAGGCTGCTGCGTGTGGTAACTGAAATGTAAGAACTGTGACATTGTGTTGGCTGTTGGGTACCTGAGAAGGCTCCTCAATGTGCAACTAGAGGACAGTGTGGACCACATGAGGACAGCAAACAAAGGGATAGATCACGTCCTGGAAGGATGCATCAGTATCCATGAAAATTTTATTGTGCTACAGCATACAATTTAAATATACAATATCTATGCACTGTTTTCTCTCTGAGCATCGCACAATTTAAAAATTATGAATTATTTATATCTGCAATTTTCCATCTCGTACTTTTCAAATGTATATGACCACAAGTACCTGAAATTGTGGAAAGTCAGCCTGTAGATAAAGGGACCACTTGGAACCCACCAGAAACCAGGGTTTCCATTGTTCCACAGCTTCCTCCACATTACAGTCATCATCCGGCTTCTGGACTTTGGTTGTGCTAATAAGCGTGTATCTCATTGGTTTGTAATTGACATGTCTCTGCTGACACATGACATGAACATATCTGTTCATGAGCTTATTCTCCATCTTTATGTCTTCTTTAGTGAGGTGACAGATTAGAGGTATTTATTTTTTTTGAATGGATTGTTTCTTTTCCTATTGTTGAGCTTTCAGAATTTCTACATATTTTAAATGAATATCTTTTATCACATGTGTCTTTTCAAACCTTTTCTCCAGCTCATGGGTTTCCTGATGCATTTTTTTCTTTAGAGTGTATCTTTAATAACTCAGAGTTTTAAAATTATTATCAATTCTTTTTCCATGGATTGTGACATTGATGTTATTTCTAAAAGTCATTACCAAACTCAAAATATTCTAGATTTTCTCCCATGCACTTATTGCATGAATTGTTAACTTTGTGCTTTTAAAATTTTTTCTTTTAATCTTGAGTTAGTTTTTGTAAGAAGTCAAATACATGTGTCTGGGCTTTGATTTTATTGTTGTTGTTTATTTTATTTGTTTTTGGCATGTGGACATCTAGGCTTTCCAGTAGCATTTATTCAATAGATTGCTTTCCATTGTGTTGTCTTTACTTGTTGACAGTATCGCTGTCAATCTATTTTTGGCTCTTTCCTGTGTTGTACTTATCTGTCCAGGCCTCTGCCATGCCATGTTGTTTTGATTACTGAAGCTCATAGGAATTCTTTTGTTTTAATACATTGAGTTTATTGGTACATTTTAGGTGCACATTATGATCATGTTCCTCATTGGTAGCTTGCACCTGTACATGATATATCTTGATTATTGTTTTCTCCCATGGTCCTGCCTTCTCTTTAACCCCTAGTCCCCTATATACATAAGCTTTGTTTTCATTTTTTTCTTTTTACCATCAACATTTTTTCTTTCCTTTCCTTGTTTTCCCCTGGCCCCATCCAGTTACCATCTCCCCTTGAACATTTTTGTCCTATTTCACACTATCTGTCATGTTTTGGATCTCATCTATACCTTCTGTCTTTCACCATGCACTAACTGAAATCAAAGTAGGTTAAAGATCTAAATAGTAATTCTTGCAGTCAGTAATGTCTTCCAGTTTTGTTTATCTCTCAATCTTGTTTGCTCTTTTTTTCTCTTTCTTTTAGTATGTACTGGAATATTTGTTGATTTTCCATTGAATCTATACATTGATGTGGGAAAAACTGAAATCTTGACAATATTGAGTCTCCTTATATCAACATAAAATATCTCTCATTCAATTATTCTCTGATTATGTCACTCCTATAGTTTTTCTAATGTTGACCCTGTGCATATTAAAAGAAAGATTAATACTTAAATATTTTTGTCATGGTGGCATGAGTGAAATTACACTTTTAACTTTAGTTTGCATACATTTCTAGGATCATCTAGGTGGGTGACTACTTTCCCTGGACTGACTTTGTACCCTGTATTCTTGACACAATCATGTATTAGTTCAGGAGCTTTTATTTTAATTAGTTCTTTCAAATCTTCTACTCTCCTTGTCATGTCATCTGTAAACAGATGTGGTTTTATTTTTCACAATTTTATTTCATTTTCTTATCTTATTTATTTTATTTATGTATTTATTTAGAATGTCCAGGGCAACGCTGAAAAGGAGTGTCAAGGAGCAACAGTTTTGCCTTCCTTCCAAGTTTTTCTTCGCCTTCTTCCCCACCTTCTCATGACCATAGTAATGGTCATTAGGGATATTTCATTGTGTATTTGGTAACATTTCTCTAATGACTAATGACCTTTGGGGGGGTATTTTTCACCATCTATTGCTATTTAAAAATGTGTCTATTAAAATTGTTAAGCTGTCAGTTTTGTTTTTATATGTTAGAAATGAGTCATTTATCCAATGCATAAATCACAAATGTTGTCTCCCATTCTGTGAGTATTATTGTTACTTTCTTGATGGTGATTATTGAAGTATAAACATTGCTAACTAGTAAAGTACAATTTATTTATATTTTCATGTGTTGCTTATGCTTTGGGTGTCATATCTAAAGAAATATAAGTCCAAGGTCTCAGTGAGTAATTTCTATGTTTTTTTCTAAGGGTTTTAAAGCTTTAATTTTTATCATGGTCATTGTTGCATTTTGAGTTTCATGTGTGTGAGCGTAATGGTATAAGGTAGATGTCCAACTTCATTCATTTCCATAAGAATATTGAGTTCTCTAAGCACTCAATGTTTAAAAGATTATTTTCTCCTCTCCTCTTGGCATTTCTTTCAAAAGTCAACTGACCATAAATATGACATTTTCTGAGTCTTCAGTTTTATTACATTTAATTGTTATTTGTCTATGGCACTATACTAAAGCATCTTGATTATTGTAGCTTTTTAATAAGGTTTGAAATAATAAAGTGGATGTATTTCAACTTTTTTTCCCTTTTCCAACATTGTGTGAATATTCTGGTTTTCCAGAATTTTGAGTATACGTTATAAGTGAGGAATATAATGCAAATAAGATGTATCTTGTAGATTTTTGGTATTGCACTGAATGTGCAGATTCATGTAAGAAATATTTCCATCTTGACAATATTAAATTAAATCTTCTCATTCCTGAATATTGGCTATTTTTCTGCTTACTTAGAAGTTTTTTATCTTTATGCTTTTTATTGTGATTATTTTGAGTTCTGTTGGATTTAAGATTCTTTCTAATTTCTTGGTTTGCTTTTCTAGTTTCTTAAGGTGAATTCTGAGATTGTAGAAATTATTTTCCTAATATAGGGTGGCTTGAAACTAGTATTTTCTTTAAGTTTATTGGTATATTTTAAGTATATATTATGATCTCATTCATCTTTGGGGATTTGTACCTATGCATGATATATCTTGATTTTTATTTTTTCTCCATTCCTTTGCTTTCTCTTCTTCCACCCCCACATCTCCCTGTTTATAAAAACTTTATTTTCATTTTTCCTCCTTTTCTTATATTTTTCCTTCCCTTCTTTCTTCTCCCCCACACCCCCACATCCCCTACCATTTGTATCTTTTCTTCCTGTTTACATTATCTCTACATATTTTGAACTTCATTTACTTTTGCCATTTCTCACACCGGAGAAACTGTTCAGCATTTATAAATGTGGGTCCTATTTATTTCACCTTAGAGTGTGGCCTTGATATGAATCCATTTAGCTATGATTGTCTACAGTTTATCATTCTTTATGGCTGAGTAGTATTCTACTATATAAATGAACCAAATTTTCTTTATCCAGTATCCTTGGTGGGTATTTGGGCTATCTCTAACATTTGTGAAAACAGTCCTAGGAGGAAAATTCATAGCAGTGAATGCCAACATTAGGAAAGCAGAATAAGCTCAAATCAACAACCTAACACTGAAACTGAAGCTCCTAGAAAAATAAGAACAAGACAAAATCAAAGCTCATACAAGGTAGGAAATTATAAGGATCAGAGTAGAAATTAACACAATGGAGACTAAGAACAACAGAAAGAAATCAACAAATAAAAGGACTAGTTTAATATTAATAATAATAATTTACAACTCTTAGCCAATATTATTAAGCAAAAGCAAGAAGAAGCTCAAATTTAGGCGACTGAGATGAAAACTACAGCAAATCTAGAGGATTATCAACTCCTACCTTGGAGAACCTATACTCCAATAAGATAGAAAACACAAAAGAAATGGACAGAAGCCTAAACACATGGGAATTACCAAAACTGAACCAAAAAGATATAAAAATTCAAAACACCTCAATATCAGCCAAATGAACCTGAAAACATAATTAAAAACTATAACAAAGAAAAGCCCAGGACCCAGTGGTTTCACTGCTGAATTTTACAAGAAATTTAGGGAAAAGCTAATGAAACTAGTACTAAAACTCTTTAAAGAAATTGGCAGGAAGTAATACTCCCAAATTAATTCTGGGAAGCAAATATTACCTTGATTCCAAAGTTAGAGAAAGACCCAACCAAAAAGAAAGAAAGAAAGAAAGAAAGAAAGAAAGAAAGAAAGAAAGAAAGAAAGCTATAGGCCAATCTTCCTAAGGAACACAGAAGCCAAAGTACTCAGTAAGATATTGGCGAGCAGAATACAGAGGATCACCTAGAAGATCATACACCCTAACCAAGTTAGATTCATTTTGGGGATCCAAGGATGGTTCAACATATGCAAATCAATAAATGTAGTAAACCATATTAACAGAGCTAAGGGAAAATATCTTTTGCTCTCAATAGATGCAAAAATGCATTCAACAAAATCTAACACTTTATGATTTTTAAAACTACAGAAAATTGAGATAGATAGTATTTATTTCAACCTGATAAAGCCATCTATGAAAAACCAACAGCTAACATCATACTAATGCTAAAATACTAAAATCTTTCCACACTAAAATCAGGAAAAAAATGAGAACATCCACTATTACTCCTATTTAAAATAATTCTGGAAACATTAGTGACAGCAATCAGACAAGAAAAAGAAAATAAAAGGAATAAAGATAGGAAAAGAAGTTAAATTGTTATTATTCACAGATGACATGATACTTAGAAGACTCCAAATCTCCACAAAAATATGTTCTAAACTTAATAAGCAGATTTAGTAGAGTAGCTGGATAAAAGTTCAACATTAAAATCAATAGGCTTCTTGTATATGAGCAACAGACTTACTGAGAAAGAAAGTGCAGAAACTATTCCTTTCACAATAACATCCAAAAATGTGAAATATTTAGGAATCAATCAAATGAAGTAAAAGAGCTCCACTCTGAAAACTATAACACTTTGGAAAAAAAGAGATGGAAGCAAATATCAGAAAATGGAAGAATGTCCACTGTTCCTGGGTAGGAAGAACCAATATAGTGAAAATGGCCATTCTTCCAAAACTGCTATATAAATGTGATGCATTCTCAATTGAAATCTCAGCAGCATTTTCCACAGAACTAGAGAAAACATTCCAAAAACTTGTCTGGAACCAGAAATGACCCAGAACACCAAAAGCAGTTCTAGGCCACATAGACAAGTTGGGGGTGTAACTATCCTTAACATGAAACTATACAACAAAGCCAGTGTGATAAAAGCAACCTGATACTGCTGAAGAAACAGACCGAAAGATCAATAGAGCATATTAGAATTTCCAGAAACAACTCTAGACATAGTAAGCCACCTGATCTTTGACAAAGGAGCCAAATGCCCTCACTGGATGTAAGATAGCCTCTTTAATAAATGGTTTGGGTTTCCTTGGATTTCTGGAAAACTTTGATTAAAACTAGACTTGCATCTCCCTATACCCTAAACTAAAATGAAAGTAGATTAAAAATCTAAATATTAAAACAGAAAGACTGAACCTGCTCGATGACAGATGACTAGGTAGAACTCTTGAAGATATTGTGCAGGAAAAGACTTTATAAACACAAACTCAGTAGCATGGGACCCAGCACAAAGAATCAACCACTGGAACTTCACCTTATTAAAGATCTTCTGCACAGAAAGAGAAACTGCCAACAGAGTGAAGAGACAACCTGCAATCTGGGAAAGAAACTTTACCAACTGCTCCTCAGACAAAGGACTACAGTCTAGAATATATAAAGACCTTAAAAATATTAGACCCTTAAAATTTAATGGCCCATTTCAAAAACGGGCATGTAAATGAATAGATATTTTCAGCAAAGAAACATATGAAAAAATGTAGCAAAGAAGCATATGAAAAAATGTTCAACATCACTGTTCATTTGAGAGATTCAAATGAAAACAGCTCAGATTCCATCTCACTCTGGTAAGAATAGATGCTATCAAGAAAACTAAAGACAATACATGCTGGAGGGGATGGAGGGAGTAAGGAACACTTCTACACTGCTGGTGGGAATGCAGACTAGATGTTCATTTTTTAATAAATAACTTTTAGTTTTTGGAATTTAACTTTTGCATAAGTGTTTAAATATATAAAGAATCTTATTCCCTTGATGCTATTATGAAAGAAACTGCTTTCTTAATTTTGCTTCTGATTTTTCATTGTTAATGTAGAGCACAATCAGCTTTTACATATTGATGTTTTATCCTGACCCTTGAACTTTATTAATTCGAATAGCTTCTGTTACTTAGAGTATTCGTTAGCATTTTCTATATAGAAGAAAGATGGTTTTCACTATATTTTTCTAAATTGGTTTCTCACTGAATTGCCCTATGCATAACCTCCACACTATTGAAGTCAAATGTTTATACAACCTTTTTATCCAGAATTTACTTAATCATAAGTTGAACCTTATATTGGGAGAACTGTTTCTTTATAGTTGTACATTGTGTGTGAGAGTGTGTGTGTATATATATTAACTGTACCTTGAAGCTTTTTATAAATTTTCAGGATGAACTATTTCTTATGTGCAGGGATTTGAAATAAACACATATATGTGCTGTCAACTTTCTAAGCATAGCAAAAACAAAAGCCCTAGATTATACCTTCTAATTTCTTCCTAATGAAATGGGTCTTTTAAGGCTAGTCTCTCTTTTTATATGGTGTACCTTGTAACTGTGCCAACTAGTGTGATCAAGGAATTTAATAATAGTAGCTTATTTAAAATGATAAATCTTCCACTGGCCTCAAAATGAAATAACTTAGAGTGAATAATGAAGCTTTCTTCATCGTCAAAGAGTTGCTCTGGAGAAGAAGAACTAGATTTATTTGTATTCCTAGAGAAGAGCCAGGACATAGAGGTAAACAAAGGAATGGTGAATACAGCTCAGTGGGAGAAGGTCTTTCTTATACCTGGGCTAGTCCACATCACCATGAGTTGCTTCTTGGCTTAATAAGCTTCTTTTCATGAGCTTCCTGAACCACCTATATGGCATATTATCATCTTAAGAATTTAATAATCTTTAATTAAAAAGGCAGCCATGGTCACTCCTTGAACTCAGCAGAAGGTGTCTTTGAAATCCGTTTAATTTTATGGGTTAAAATCCACAAGAGACCCTGGTTTTTCTGGTGACATTTCTCCTGTGTCAAGAGATCAGCACATGGAAAGATACAAAACACAATAAATCTGACTATTCCCTGATGTTCTTTACGATGCCAAAAGAAAGTTCAGCCTGGAGTGGCCAGGTGCCCATTATGCATTGAGCCTTGCACAGTGCTCTGAGTCTGCAGGTGCTTCCTGGTCCAGGGGCTTCTGCATTTCTGTCTGGAGATGGCACTTCAGACCAGGGCTGTCCTAGAGCCTCTCACTATCTCCAGTTCTGCTTACTCGGTTCACCCCAAACACTGGGGCTTCTCTTTTGGATTTATGATGACAAACTCTCTTCAGTGGTGATTGCAGTGCCCCGAGGAAAGTGCTTGTGCACACTTGCTTCATTCTTAATTAGACTTCTTTAAAAAATCCTCCTGCCTACCTTTTTATCTAGCTTTGTTAGAGTTTGTCTGCTTTCTCTGAATACTTTGAAGAAATCTCTTCACTCATATGCTTGCAATATACATTTTCATAATACTGGTGAAATAGAAAAGGGGAATCAGAGTCACACAGACAAAGGAGATTACTATTAGGAAGATGTGGGAGGATGGAGAAAAGGCAAGAAGAGATGGGAGTGGAGTAGAGCAGACACATTCTGGGCTCATACTTTCTAGTATTCAGTTTGGGGTCCAAAATCTGCTTCTGAAAAAAATTAAAATTGTCATCCAATGATCAAAGAAAATATGTTATTCTCTTGAGACTCTGAGGAACCTTTCCTGCTAAATATAGGCCCACTTATTTCTCCCTCAGCTTCCACCAGATCAGAAATGCAGCTAATCCAGCCATAGTTAGTTGGTGAGACAAATGCTACCTCTTGTTTTTCAGTGGCAGCAACTAGAACTCTTGCTATGTTGCTTTTTGCTGCTGAAGATTGAAATTGCTTTTTTCCCCTCACTGTGAGAACAGAGGTTTTCTGAATGTTTAACACTTTCATCTTTCTTCAGTCTATTCCCGCTTCCCATCATCTCCTCCCCCAGAACCATCCTCAGCCCACTGTCAGCATCTCCACACCCACCGTGACTGCTCTGCTTCTTCTTAGAAGTGTCTGCTCAGGGGCCAGGAGGTTAGCTCAGTGGTTCCGGCACCTGTCTTGCAAGCATAAGGATCCAGTTTAGATCCCCGGTAACCACATACAATACTGGGTGTGGAGACTCACACCCAGCAGCAACCAGTACCACATACCATAGTGCCGGTCATGGTGGCTCATGCCTGTAATCCCAGCACTCGGGAGGCCGAGGCAGGAGGATTGTTGTGATGTGAGTTTGAGGCTGAGCTCAGGGCCAGCCTCAACTACAAAGCGAGACCCTGTCTCAAAAAACTTAAAAAAAAAAAAAAAAAGTGTTCACTCAAAGACTTTCCCATGTCTCCTGAGGACAACATGGGCTCATAGACGGGTGCTTACCTGTCTGAAGTGTGGAAAGGATAACACCAGATATTGAGGATTAGAGACAAACACCATCTGGGAGAGGCACCTTTTACACTTCACCGCTTAAGGGTAATAACACCAACCTCCCTGGAAATCAGTAAGTGTGACTATGGTGTGAACAGGGAAAATGGCAGATGTTTTTAAATGAGTATTCTCTGAAGCTTCACAAGTGGAGCATTAAGAAGAGCAGAACCTGTTATGTGTTAAGGGCGTGAAATCTGAATCCAAGGCTGCTATCCAGTCCACTCCCCATGTTTATTTACCTTAGCCAGTAGGTAGTAGTGAAGCTCTCTGGGAGAATTTCCCCAATGTCTTTGTCTAGGTGTGAACAAACAACCATAATATTCCAGTCCTTTAGGAAGCTGCTGAGAAGAACTATGTTAGGAATGTTGCCTTTTGCAGGAGTAATGAGCTCTGCTATTTGCACAGAAGGATGGGGCCAAAGTGTGAGTGGGGAAGGTAGAGGGTCTCACCTATTGGCAATTCTCTCTCTTAATTACATCCTGATGATCACTGAAGAAAACAAAGTAGAAGCCCTGCTGAGCTTCACAGCTTGTGTCAAGTGGCTTTGGAGCCACACTCAAATAACAAACACTATAAATAGCCTGGGCTTTGCAGGGAGCTGTGCTGGAAGGAAGGATGCAGTGGTGTCTAATGTGAGCCTCCTCTTCTGTGCTCCCTGGCTCCTTCCCTCCTTAATGAGAGGAGGAAAAGGGTCTTTGGAAATGCCTTAGACTGGGGAGTTTCAGGAACCCAGGTACACCAGGTGTCTCCCTTCCGCATTACTGCCATGATTCTTCAGTGCACAAAATGAATAATTTACCAACAAGCACATGTAAGTGTCTCTTTATTATTCATTATAATGAACTGAGACAGGAGTAATCCTCCACTCTGCCGGAATCCCCTAGGGCTTCACTTAACCGTACTGGCTTTGCTTTCCCACAGTTCACGTGAATAGAAGGAGATTCTTCTCTCTGGACTTGTGGCCTAACTAGGACTCACGGGTGAGGTGTGTGTGGCACAGGTGAGTGGGAGACAGCAAGGACAGCTCCAGGTTTTATTTTAAGAGCAGGACAGCAGATCTGCTGGGTGCCACTTAATGAAGTGTTACAGGGAAATTGTAGAAGAATCACAGGAATCCATAGTGAATGTGTACTCAGGAAATGCATCATTATTTTCAATATTCACCTGAATAGAACACAATTAAGGTGGTGCAGAGACTATGATGTGCAAATTATCCATTTTTATACAAAACTCTTTTCCTTCTCTGTTTCTTGGATTTTTGTTTCCTTCATTTCGTGATTACTCTCTTCCTTCTTATCTTCTTTCCTCAATTTATTTATATTGTGCATTAAGAAAATTCAGCCTTCCCTTCTTAGAATGAAATATTGTTTTTTTTCTGCCATTGCTTCTCATGGCCTTTCAGAGACAAGTGTCTGTGAAAGGGCCCACTTTCTCAGCCTCTGTACCTGTTTTGAGCACTACTGTACACACATTTTGCTTTTTACTCAACATGTGAATGTATAAGCAAACTTTTAAGAAGGGTCTCTTGCTCTGTGATTCCCTCACACAAGCCTGAGATGCCCCAGATGCTGAGAACACCCTCCTTCTCCCGTGTTAGCCATGGAAGCATAGACCTGTTGGGGACATAAATTAAAAGCAGCAACTCTCCTGCTTGCCCTGGCAACATTTGCAGAAGTTAACCTGGTGACTTTATTGCCCTCAGGGACTCTCTCACTCTGGGTGTTCTCAGGCACAAGGAAAGAGGTTTTCTTGCCTTCTATTTTATTTTTTAACAGGAGAGAGTTCACATAAGCTATATAAAATAAGTTGCTGTTCTGGAGAAGATTATTGGCTTATTAAAAATACATAACATATATTTTTAAACAGGGGAAAAGTTGACAATCCACAGGAGAAGTGCATCTAACGATGGTGACAACTTCATCTCTGTCTCTCCTCCCCCACCTGTCCCTGTCCATCTGTGTGCTTAATGAGGGGTTCATTTTTAAAAAACTCATATCAGGCATTACTCAGATGGTCAGATGGTAGTCTGTTCAGGGTGGCATGGAATGAATCAGGCAAACTAATTGGGTCTTAGTTGAGCATGAGGCCACAATCACTTAAATTTATGCAGATGGTCTACAGGTTGAGATCCAAAGGCACATATCCTACTTAATTTAACAATATGTGTGTGTGTGTGTGGGGGGGGTTGTTTGAGAGAGGGAGGGAGAGAGAGAGAGAAAGAGATAAAGATTAATGAAAAGTTACATGATTATAACTCCTGAATGGTTACATGAACAAAAGAGCACTATAGTGACAATTTTACTGTGATCCAGAAGTCTGAAAATAGTAATAAGGATTATTTTTCGTTAAATATTAACCAGGGCTTATGATTTTAAAACATATTTTCTCATGTTATAAGTGAGAAAACTGATCCCCAAGGAAGATCAGGAATTCAGTAAATTATAGACCTGTGACTAGAACGAGGGAACCTCTTATTAATGTTCCTAGTCTCTTGCCTCATAAGTTACGTAGAAAGCCTGCAGATAGAAAACAGACTAATCAATTCATACTCTGTCATTTTGTTTCATAGATAAATCAGCCCATTAGAGTTCTGAGTAGGTTTCACCTGAGTGCAGAGAGGGGGTTGTTTATGCACAATCACAGAGAAAGAAGAAGGAC
>PVIR01004107.1:12442-82221 GCA_004026965.1 Petromus typicus
TTCTCATTTTTTCCCATAGCCCCACCCACCCTACCACCCCCCCATATATATAAAATTTGTTTCCTTACTTTTTTGTTACAATCTCAACACTGTCCCCTTTCACCTTATTTTACATTGAGCATTTTCTATTTCACAATATATAACATACAATGCTAGGACTCATTTACATCTTCATTTTCTCATACCAGAGAAAAGATGCTATGGTTTTTCTACAGAATGGAGTACTACTCTGCCATAAAAAATGATAAGTTTGAATCATTTCTACTTAAATGGACATATCTTGAGGATATCCTCATAAGTGAAATAAATAGGTCACAGATAGATACATATCAGACTCTCTACTTTTAATTTAAAATTTTAATTTATATTTTTTCATGATGATACTGAGACAGACATGGCCATGAGTAAATATGTCAGGATAATCTATTGGATAGAATTAAAATGACATGTGCTTGGAAACATTTTAATTTCATCTTGTTCACTTCTTTGCCAAGTGTAATGAACGAATCAGGAGGCTGGGTTTTCACACTGCTCCATGCAGAGGGAGGGAGGTAGACAGAGGGAGGGGGATCATGACTGCTCTGGATGGCTTCTCAAAGCCCTATGGCCTGGCCTGAGACACATCTGTGATACAAGGCAGTGTGACTGCAGAGGAGCCACATGGAAGAGCCACGTGGGCAAGACCAGAGGAGACAGGGATATGAGGCTGGGTGCTAGGAAAAGAGCGGTGTGGATGATTCTGAAGTTGAAAGACACTTTACTCTTTATCCCAGGACTCACTGCTTTCAGAGTTTGAGGATGAGGCCTCACTTCTTCATGTTGCAGCCCCACAGTCCAAGCTTCTTTCAGGAGAAGATCCTACTCATGTGCCCCAACCCAGACTGTGACCCTGAAGGGAGAGTGGGCAGTGCCCCAGCCACCTGCCCTGGGTGTCTTTCTGCAGAGCCCAGGACTGCAGGACTTTGCCTGTCCACTTCCCATCTGAAGACTAGCCCTATTCCCAACTCTGAAAGCCACCTCACCAGCTGCTGGTGTCTCCCTCAGGTGGGAGTGAAGCTGGTAGAGGAGGTGCTTTGCTGTGGTGTCCTGGGATCTCTGTGCAGATCTGTTTCTTTCAAGTATCAAAAGCACATGTGAACTGCTGAATGAGGTCACCTTCCCCTGCGCCCCTGTCCCCACTGCCTTGAGTCACCCACCCTGCTGGTTTGTATCTGGCTTCGGTGCATCTTAATCTGCCTCATTCTTTCAGAGTGAGGGTTGCATTGTCTGTACAGCTGCCTGGGACAAGGGCATCCCTGCATAAGCTACCGGGGCCCACGTGCCAATTGAGTTCTCATTCAAGGTGCACAATTGTATTGATTGATCTCCCAATTATATATTTTTAGGAATACAGCATTTTACCAACCATGGGTCATCAATCTAGAAACCAGCCTATCAACTACTGTGTCAACATCTGTTGCAGAGGCCTGATAAAAATATAAAGTTACAGTTGTCTCAGTGGCTTTCCAGGAAACTGAAAACCTAACCCCAGAGAGAAATGAAATCCTACTCCAGAGCTTCACATAGGCTGGTGTAGAAGACTGAACTGAGAGACAGAGAAGCTAAAAAAAAAAAAAAAAAGACAGAAAATCTTATTGGAAAAAGACATAGATCTATACATAGACAGGAAATGCACTACATCAATTAGATAGGTTATGCTAAAAATGTAAATCTCCTAATATATCTGATTTATTAATCTCCCTTTTGGACACTGGACTCAACAATGCTTGATTAAAATTGGGTTTTTAAGGATTTGAAAATATAGATGGCAAAGACATTAGAACTCCTAAGGGAATGATAAGCAAATGAATTCAGCTCCAGTTGGCTAAATTATACTGCATCCGGTGTTCCTGTATCCTAGTGATTGAGTTATATCCAAAGCAAGCAACCCAGATCTCTGATAGCAATAACAATAGAGGAGGCTCTGTTTACTTTGACACTTGTCTATGCCTGACTTCTCCTTATCCTCTTAATGACACTGAGCAATTCTGTGATATAAATATTTCCATCCCATTTCTCAGATGAATGTAGGAGAAGTCCAACAAAACACCGATCGTAGGACCCTACGTTAGTAAATAGCAGAGCCCCTTAAGCTGTCTGCCACTACCACCTCTCACTAGCCCAGTAATACACTATTTCTCTAATGTTCAATTTGTATATATGCCATCAAAGTTCATAAAGAGTTCTCAACAACCACCATCATTCTCAGTACTCTCCAGATTCACCTACGTAATGTTTGGCTCCGAAATGGACCCTTTCCTCACGAGGGTCACTGTTGTCTGCTGAGCACAGATATTCTCACTCTCTGTCCGGTGAGATTTCTTTTGTTTCAGTGCATCTGCTCACAGACTTTGTAAGAATATCCAGTACCCTGAGCCCTGTGTGCTCCCTATGCATCAGCTGCTGTTGGCTTGCCTTCTTGCACTCAACAGGGTTTTTGTCATCAGCCCTCAGCTTCTGTCTTGCTCATTTTGCAGACCCAAGCCCTGGGTTCCCAGTTCCGCCACACCTGTGCCTGTCACAGCGCTCAAGCTGACGGTGTGTTGTTGCTCTATGTCCTTGATCATCAACTGCAGGAGGGACCTTCCTATAGTCTTGAAATCCTACAGCAGCTCCCTAGTAATTTTGCTCTCATTTTCTGCAGTAGTTATTATACTTTTTCTTGCACCCTCCATGCCTTGTCTTCTATTCTCCCATTTATTTTAAACTGATGATTTTGCCATTCACTTTGGAGAAAATAGAAACCATCACTCAACTGCCTCCTTGTTTTCCCTTAGCTGTACAAAGATGACTATACTTTGTACTCTTTTTTTCTTCACTTAGGGTTCAGCAGAAGCAGCATCCTTCCTCATGTACCCAGGATTCAAGGAACTTACACCTTTGCTATAATTTTTCTCAGTGACCAATCTTCTTTCTCCTGTATCTCCACTTGCTTCCATTCAGTGAGATCATTCTCAGAAAGATGGGAAGGTGAGATGGCTGGACCTCTATTCTCAGAAACATCCCTAATGGCCACAGTTGGGCTACTCAGAGTTCAGGTGCAGCACCTGGAAATAACTACAGAGACTTGGAAATACACAGAAACTTAGTCTTCATAGATCTAGTGAATTAACAAGTGCACAGGCGATTTGAGTGGTCTTGAAAATTTGAGAAGACCTAGCATCTCGTTGGTGTTCAATAAATATCTGCAAAATGAATTTAAAACAAATGAATGGCAACAACAAAAGCTACACAAGAACTAAACAAAAGGCCTTTCATGTTTCTTAGTCCTGCTTAGCCAGGAAAATTCTTGGTCATGCTGGTTGTAAGCTTCACTGACACCTGGTGCGCCAGTCGCCAGCTCCCCCTTCCCTCTTCAGCTTCCACCCCTTCCTGAAGAGACAGCACTCTTGTCACCTGAGTGGACGATCAAGTCCACAGGATCCAATAGTCCCTTCACTGTTCCTTTCTACCCCTGGCTGCTGCACTCCATTTTCCACAGGAAATCCAGCACTTTTGTATTGAGAGTGTAAACTGGATCCTGGCATGTCTCTCCTTAAACTTGTTCAGGGATCTCCTATAAGATCAAGAAGAAAATGTAGCCTCTTCAGTAGAGATGTGCTTTTGTCAGCTTTCTGGGACCTATCTGTACCTTTATTACCTTATATGGGCCATTCTGGTCCCCACTGCATTCTTCATCTAGGTCAGTTTTTACCCCCAGACCTACACACCTACCTCTCCTCATTTAAAATGCTCCCCACACCAAATGCCTGGGCCTGGATTCGGTCTGGATTTCCAGCCCTGAGAGCTGTATCTCTAGACTGCAGTTGTATGTAGTAGGGCCCATCTCACCTCCTACTCACCTCCTGCTGTCTGTCCTTGCAATTGCTTCAGTTTATCATCTGATAGAAGCCTTCCGTTGGTTATTTATATATTGCTCGAGCCAGCCTGAAAGTATCATGAAGGTAGAAACACTGATTCTGAGCCCAGTGGCTCATCCTGAGAGCCCAGCAGAGTATCTCCCACTTAGTCCTTAGTAAAAATCATCAGGAAGTGGGGCGTGTGACTTTGTACCTGCCGTGGTTGTGAGTGTGCTAAGATGCCTTTTCAGTGCTCCTGTCATTTGCCTAAGGCCGTAGGTACTGTGAAGGTAGGCACCATGCCGTGTGATGGCTTGTGTTGCTATTTTTATCATGGTCTTGCCTCTGTCTCCTTGGGAAACCTACGAAGTGATTCCCCAGCACACCTCTGGATTTACACAGTAACTTCAGACAGGAAATAAGCTAGCTACATCACTCATTATTTTGTTCAAAGCGCCTTCGCTTCTCTTCCTGCCTACCTTTTCTTTTCGTAATTATGTTTCGCTACCCTATGCTTTAGCTCTGTTACCAAGCTAGAACTCTCCTCCTCTCTCCTCCCAGAGCCAAGCAGGTTAACTCTTCTTTTGTAGTTGTAACAATTTGCGCCTCTTTGTGGAGCCATCTTTCTGTACAAGTCACTCTCCTCATTTTCCTTCATTGTGGTCAGTGCTCTGCTCTGAACACTAGCGCGCTGCCTTCCAGGAGAACCTAAGCAATCTGTCTGTGATGGCGCCCTCACTGCGCATGTGCAAAAGAGGAGTCTCCTGGGTCGGGAGACAGCAAGTGCCTATCTGAGCCACTCAAGGTCACCTGTCAGGACTGTGGACACCAGACCAGCTTCCTGCAACGGCCTTTCTACCTCGAGGGAGGTTGTTTTTCCTCCCTCAGCTTCTTTTCAGCTCCTCTTTTCTCCAGGGCCTTCACCCTGTGTATGTTTCCTCTGCATAAAGTCCTTTCCCTCCACCCACCCATGCACACATATACACACATGCACGAGCACACATGTGTAGGTGCACACTTCCTTTCTATGTAATAATGTGGGACTAAAGTGCTAGTACTTTCCAGGGCAGAACGAGCTACAGAGGCCATGCCAGAGCCAGCCCTCGTAGTTGGCCTCTTGCTCTCCTGAAATATTTCCTTGCTTTCTCGCTTCAAGCAATCTTTCCGCTCCATTCTGCGGAGCCTCTCCTATATATTTCCAACCAATATCTTATCAGCAAATATTAGCTCTAGCAGAGTTATTACTCCCATTGAATTTTCGACTATGTGAATCATAAAGTTTTCCTTACATAATTTAAGGTCTTGTTGATGCTCTCAAGTTGGCTCTATTTGTAATTCAGGATATAACGGAGGAGTGAGACCCTCCCAGAGGAATGGCTTGGCAATTTAGAATGCTTTGGGAGTTGATCTAAAAATATTTCATTTTGGCTTTCCTGTTCGCCCTTCCTGTAAAAAAAAATCTTTTATTATTGCTCTATGAGTTCTCTAAAATAAGGTCCTTACCCTCCTATTCTTTGAACTGGCATTATTAACATATTTGATGCAAAATGTCAAGTTATAAAGTACAGATAGATACATTAAATTCCTTCTGGACAGAAATTCACTTAACTTGATTTATGGGGAATATCTTATAGCATGAGAAACAAAATGATAGATATTGGAAGGTGTATTAACAAAGAAAATTTAGAGAAGAGCTTTTGGGGGCTTTAACATTTAGCCCATCACTTTTAACATTTCTTAAACTGAAGACCTTATCGAAAACCAATTGAGGGCAAAGGCTAGCAATGTGAAAAGAGGCAAGGTTTTCAGAGGTTTCCAGTAGCAGCATTACTTAAAAATGCTTGTAAAAACAGAATAATAAACATGTTGCACACGTATGTATATACAATTTTAATTGGCAACATTTGTTTAATAGAATAGATGAAACTTTTCTTAAAGTTAAGCCTCAAGTTGCAGCACAGAGCTGACATGAGCAGCCATGGGGCCGTGCTTCTTCATCCAGTGTGTGACATGTGGTGACTAAGCCCTCCTTCCACACTGGTCATCCTAGCCCTTGAGGCCTTCATCACCACTGCAGGTCTAGCTTCATTCTGCTTTCATGGGCAGGACCATGACCATAGCAGAAAAGCTCTAGGTTTTCTCGTTAGCCAGAGACAATGAAGTGAACTAGTATAGCCAGGAACCCGAGTGCAGAACTCAACACTTAAGTCTAATCCTTTTCATGCGACTTCCAGGATACATATGTATCACCTCTTCAGATTATCACAGAAATGAAGGCATTGCATTGAAAAGCACAAAAGTCTCCTTGAGTGGTGTGTGTGTGTGTGTGTGTGTGTGTGTGTGTGTGTGTGTGTGTGTGTGTGTGTGTGTGTGTGTGTGTGTGTGTGTGTGTGTGTGTGTGTGTGTGTGATATACAGTCACAGCAGGCAGCTGCATGTGTATCCCCAAGACATATCTCTTACCATATGTACATGCTTTCCATGCCAGTTTGAGAAATGTCATGGAACACTGGTAGTCAGTATAAGTGAATGTCTGTCTCCTAGCAGTCAGCTGGACATGGGACATCCAGTGACAAAGACCGAGTGGCTTCAATGTGGAAATATATCCACATGGTGTTGACAGCCTAACAAGTGAAAGTGGGAATCATCAAATTTGGTACAGTAAATCTGGTGATATCAGCATTATATTATAAAAAGGAATGGGGATTTTTGAAAGAGGAATTGGTGTTAGACATTAGTCAGTATTTGGTGTTCCTGAAGGCAAAGGGCTGTGTACCTTATTTTAGGTTTTATCTGTATAACTGGAAACATAAAAGCTTTTCCTAGTGATTCTCAATCTTCTAAACGTCAGTGTCTACAAAGTTATCTGAACAGGAGAGGAGTTGGTGCTGAGGCTGGTTTGAAAACCTTGTTCTCCAGCCAGTGATCTTGTGGTGTCCATCTGTGTGAGGTCTGCATTTCACCATTAAGTGAGACAGCTTTGGGGCAGCACCCTGCTGCACTCTTGGTGAGGACAGCATACACCATAGGCCTGGCGCCCAGACCACAGTGAGTTGGGTCCTGACCATGCTGTCCTGTGAGTTGACACAGCCCTCCCCTGCACCTTACCCTTCACTAAGTACTGTTGTCTGTGTTCGCTCTACTCTCACCAGGTCTAGCATTTCTCTGCCCCATGGTACTCTCAACTCCTGTGAGTTGGTCCAGGATACATTACATGTTTACTCAATTTCAGTTGGATGGATTTTGACATTTCTTTTGTGCATTTTCAGGGGTAAATATTAAAATAAAAACAAGAATTAATTGCATGAAGAAAAAGCTAAGGTGTGCCTATTTTGCTTTTCAAGGAGAATTTACTATATTACTAAAAATTCCTACTTATCTTCTGTATGGTTTCTTTAATGAAGGGAGGGATTCTCAGACATGTTCGCAGTAACAGGATCCAGACCAGCCAGGAACCTTCCAGAAAGGTGTGAATTCTCAGATTCCCTCCAGCCTGCAGGCCAGAGGCTTGGGGTTGGAACTGCAACAGTCTGTGGCTCTGATGCCTACTAAAGGTTTGAAACAATTGCTTCAGGGTGTGGATTTCTCCTACCTGCTTCTCCTCCTTTAAAACAACTCTTTATCCTGGTCCTCTTGCTAGATCCTGCCCTCAGACTTCTTCCAGGCATCTTTCTGAGCTTCTTATTTCTACTTTCTCTTTCCACATGAGCTACAAAGGGTTTAAAGATGTATAAAAGTCAGGTCTAAGGAGCCTTTATTTTCACTCTAAGTTATTTCATTCTTTATAAGAAAATTGAGTAAGTACACTAGATTTGAGCAGACCTGATTGAACAATACCTGTCAAATCTTGGTGATTTTATTTTATTTTATTTACTTATTTATTTATTTGAGACAGGGTCTCCTTTTGTAGCCCAGGCTGGCCCTGAGCTCAGCAAGTGATGGGATTACAGGCGTGAGCCACAATGCCCAGCATTGTGGTATGTGGTACTGATTGCTGGTGAGCATGAGTCTCCATGCCCAGCATTGTTGTATATGGTTACCAGGGATTGAACCCAGGTCCTTGTGCTTGCAAGGCAAGAGCCAGAACCACTGAGCTAAATCCCCGATGCTCGCTGCTTTTATTGTTTGGACTCTCACAATTCCTGAGTGTAGGAAGTCCAGCCCTACTGGACTTCTCTGCTTCTGCTGGAGTCCCCTACTCTGATTGTACCAGCATGGTTTTAGGATCGTTACTGATCTTCTCTGTGCCTCAGTTTCCTCATCTGCAAAATATGAATAATACAGAGTATGTCTCAAAGGTCAGTTATGCTGAATGAATGATTTTACATATGTAAAATTTATGAACTATTTCTGGGGCTGTACAAATGATACATAATTGTAGAGGTTTGTTGTAATAAGTTCTTTGTTTTTTTTTTCAAGAACCAATAGGTTGAGTTAGAATGTAAGGGCTTCACAGATCTGAGAGTTTGATTGAGATTGGAAAGTTGTCATTGACTTTCTTCAACCCTCCTCTTGGCTGTCTCTTAGGTAACATCAGAAACCCCATGCATGTATGCACATACACACACACATGTGCATGCACACACACACGCATGCATGTACATGTGCTGCTTGTTAAAGAAGGTTTAGGACTCAGCTACACAGCAGGGAGGAACCAGACTTTGGAAGAACACTCAAGCGGGCTTTCAAAGTCCTTCCCTGAGTTCTCTTTCCTGCCGTTCAGAGGACCTGTGGAGGAGTCCTATGGCGATAGAAGAAAGCAAGAAGCCAGGAACTCCAGTTCCTTCTTCTATATTATGAGAAAAGTAACTCTTCTCAACCAGCATCAATGTCCCTCGGACTTTCTTTGTTGCTTGTGAGTTCTGCAGCTGTATGAACTGTCTAAACTATCTCTGCCCCATCAGAGGTGGCTTTGTACAGCTTCTCCCTTCTACTTCCACTCCATGTCCACTAAGGAGGCGCAGGGTGAAGTGTGCTCATCCAAGAGGCAACAGCCTTTACAGGCACAGTGTGACCCAGCCCCGCAGAGCATACTCTGGCCAAGAAGGGTAGGTGCAGACTGGTACATTTCAAAGTCAGCAGCCCCTGCTAGATCTCACAGCTAATTTCACTGGCTGGCTATACTCTCGGTCTTCAACTTTCATCCTATATGGAGACAATGATTGTTTTAAAGAAATTAACATCTCAAATTCCAAAAAATTGGTGGGCATGAGAAAATGCAGTTCTGCCTTCATGTTCAGAGTGCTCCCATTTGCAAGTCATTCGAAAGAAGAGATTTCTTTACTTGTTTCTCTGCATGCATCACCTGCCTGTTATCGACAGAGCATTGCTGTTAAGGAAGTCTCACAAAGGTAGAGCCAAGAAGAACTGCAAGCAGTAGCGCCAGTAGTGAACTCATGGCAGCCCCAGTGAGGGTGAACTTGGAGAGGGTCTAGGATTTAGCTCAGTGGCTCCACTGCCTGCCTGGCAACTGCAAGGTCATGAGTTTGATCCCCAGTACTGCAAAAACTAAAAAAAAAACCTTGGAGATAAGATATATTTGTTTAGAAAAGGCAATGTAATTTAGTATATCTAAATAAACAGCATTTTGACTTAACCAGCATTTCTAAGTCCATTTATTAAATAAGGTGTTTCTAGAAGAAGAGGTCTTTTATAGTCACTTGATAAGACCTGGTAAAATGTTATCAGTATACTTTGCAGACACCGAGAAATTGAATGAATCTAATACTAGGTTACAAACCTCTTTGCAAATCGAGTATTTTCCAATTCATTGCTTTAAAAAGAAATTGAAAAAGGAACTAATTGAATTGTCAGCTGTGAGATGATCAAAGTGATTTTTGAAGATATATTAAGGTATATTATAGTGTGATTTTTGCCATATATCTTAGAAAGCATTTAAAGAACTGAGTGTCATTGCTATACAAAGTTCTTATTCCCATCTCTATTTATGTGAGCACTATTCCTGTAAAAGCAAAAGTAAGAACAGAATTGATCCTAAATATTATCTTGTTTTAGTAGTAGGATATTTTTATTCATAATATTACACAAAGGCTTATCAAAGTAATTAAGAATTATATTTACAGTAAAAGAACTCATGTTTATTAATTAAAATGTGCAATATATTTATGTTGCATGATCAATTTTATTTTTGTAATGATAACCCATTTTCAGAGAAAATATTACTAGGAGTTTTATGGGCATAGCTCATAAAATAAATTTAAACTTCAATCTGTCTCTCTATTGTTGCAGATAAATACAATGTTTAATCAATAAAAGATTTTTGAGCATAAAATATATCCTGCAGATAGAGAACATTTAATGAAAGTATAAGTTCTAGGTTAAAATGGAACAACACTTTTTTAAGCTTTTATTTTATTTCATTTTCCTTCTTTTTGGAGACAGGGTCTTGTGCTGTAGTTCAGGTTGGCCCCAAACTCACTATACAACCCAGGCCAACCTCGAACTCACAACAGTCCTCCTGCCTCTGGCTTCTCAAGGCTGGGCTTACAGGCACAAATCACCATACACCACACTATGTATGGAATGTGGAATCAAGCTAGGGTCATTGCTTTTACAAGACAGGCACTGGAATCACAGAGCTAAATCCTTGGCCCTGATTTTATTTTTAAATTTTTAAAGAAAAGCTTATTGATAGACTTTGAAAGTGCAGAATTAAGAGTATCAGCTGCTGTGCTTTTTAAATTTCCACTGCACATGTAGAGATATATAGCTATGTAGACAGGTACACATACATCCTCTCACACACAGAGAGAAACTCTGTTGTCATTTTTTTAAATTGAAATCTTTATTGGTACATTACATATATACAACATAATTGCACTCCACAATGGAGATTTGTGCCAGTATAAGACACAACTTAATTTTCATTTTTACCCATAGCCCTACTCACCCTACCACCCCCCTATATACACAAAATTTGTTTGCTTTTTTTTGTTATAATCTCATTATTTTTCCCCCTTCACCCTATTTCACTTTGAGTATTTTCTATTTCACAATATATACCATACAATTCTAGAGCTCATTTACATCTTTATTTTCTCATATCAGAGAAAAGATGTGATATTTACCTATCTGTGACCTATTTATTTCATTTATGAGAATGTCCTCAAGGTACGTCCATTTATGTATAAATGATTCAAACTTATCATTTTTTATGGCAGAGTAATACTCCATTCTGTGGAAGAACCATAGCTTTTTTATCCAGTCTCCAGTTGATGGACATTTGGGTTGCTTCCAAGATGTATCAATCACAAACTGAGCTGCTATAAACGTGGGTGCACATATGTCACTGTGATATGAGTCTTTTAATCCTTGTGTGTATATACCTAGCAGGGGTCAAATGCGACCTCCAATCTTAGCTTTTTGAGGAATCTCCAAACTGATCTTCACAGGGGTTGTATGCAGGGGACAGCGCCGCAGAGGTGGCGTTACGTGCCATTGCATCTGCGCCGGGGTTGGAGCTTGCTGGTCTCCAGGCCCACGCCAGAAGAGTGCCCTGGGACTGAGTATAGCAGCGGGCAACGCCGCAGAGGCAGCTTTGGAGGCGGCGTTTGGAGCCATTGCATCCACGCAGGGGTTGGAGCTTGCTGACCTTCAGGCCCACGCCGGAAGAGTGCCCAGGGACTGAGCATAGCAGCAGGTAACGCCATGGAGGTGGCTTTGGAGGCGGCGTTTGGCGCCAATGCAGTCGCTCCAGGCTTGGAGCCTGCTGGCTTCCAGGCCCATGCCGGAAGAGGCCACGGGACTGAATATAACAGAGGGCAGAGCGAAGGAAGCAGCAGCCCACGCCATTGCAGCCAAAGAAGGCCAGAGTCTGACTTTCTCCACGTCAACTGCAGAAGCACATCCAGGGACTCTGTATTGGTAAGTAGTTGGTCCTGTTGGAACACCAGCCAGTACCATTGCAGCTGCACAGGGCCTACAGCCTCCAGGCTGACTGCACAAGCAAGCCCAGGGACTCTGTATTGGTGAGCAGACAGGCCCATTAGAACCTCAGGCAGCACCACTGTAGCAGTGCAGGAGCCAGAGTCTTCCTGGCTCGAAAGCAGACAGGAGAAGGTGTTCTGACTGTATTGTTTGAGTGCCTCGTCTGGTGTGCCAGAACTAGGAATTTTTGTTTAGGTCCCAATACAGACTAAAGAACAACCCAGGAAACACTGATATTTTAAGGTTCCTAACTATTAGGAAGAAAGAGATTTGCAACAAACATTACCAGAAAGCAGGGCACGTACAAAACCAAAACAGCAGCAACAACAAAAACTCAGAGATGACGAAACATTCAGAGTCTCATATACAAAGATCCTCACCTCAAGGTAATATGGGAGGAAAGGAAATAGAGAAGTTTGAAGGCCAATCTCCAGGATCCTCGGAAATGGTAACCAAAGCAGATCTAGTAAAATGGATTTCAGAACTGATCTCTGAGATGAAAGCAGAGATATTGGACCCTGTCAACATGATAACTAGTAAAGGTAAAGAGGAAATCATCAAGTTGATAGAATCCAAGACAGCAAAAGCAATGGAACCTTTTAAACACCTATAAGCAGAAGTCCAGGAAATTAAGAAAGAAAGTGAAAACTTTTGCAATAGAATGAAAATGGCACAAGACCAAATTTCAGACCTAGAAGACAGGATCTCAACCAATGAACTGGAAAGGCATAATCTATGGAAAAAAAACAAGCGATAATGAAAAGTCAATCCAACAGCTCCTAGATGATTCAAAGAAGAATAACATAAGATTGATTGGAGTCACTGAGGAAGCAGGAGACAATGCTAAAGACATTAAAAATCTATTCACAGAGATAATGGCAGAAAACTTCACAGGAAAAGGAAAATAATTGGACATACAAATATATGATGCATACAGAACTCCACACGCCCATGACATGAAAAAAATCATCACCTAGGCATATAATCATAAAAGTCCCAGATATCCAAAAAAAGAATGAAATACTGAAAGCAGCCAAAGAAAAGAAAACAGTTACATTCCAAGGGAAGCCAGTCAGGATCACAGCAGACTTCTCAACGCATTTCTTATTTTAAAATGAAAATCTTCTCTACAGACCAAAAAGTGAATCATTTAAACTACCATTTAAAAAAACTTTTATGCCGATTTGCAAATGTGCAAAAGCTTGCAGAACTTACCAGACTAAAAGCAGGAGGATTCATGTGTACTGAATCCTGAGATGTGTGTGCTTGTTTGGACTAGAAGGTGACCGACCACCCCCCTCAACCCTCACTCTGTCCCAGTTTCCCCTCTAGTGCTGGGCTTCCTGTTTCCTCCATCTCTGCCACTAGGGCTTCATTCTCCAACAAGGCTCACTAGGGGTTCCCCTCAGAAAGACTTTGAAAATGTGGGGCAAGGAGGGTTCTTTATGGTACTAATTTTCATAAGGAAGATAGAAAATGACTATGGAATGAGGCAAACTGAGCAGAAAATTAAATAAGGGACCAAGATGTGATGGTGTGGCTATGCCAAGGTTGTGCCTGTCCAGGTGGGAAGGTCTGTGATTCCCCAAATTATCAGTCCCCATAGCAAATGAAACTGGGCCCCGAACTCACCACACTGAAATTAAACTGGACTTGTGTCTGTCTGCACAACTGGTATGAAGAGATGCTCATGGTCAAACTGACACAAAGGGAAGCTTTCGCTAGTGTATGAGTCTGTTGTAAGTGAGGACCCAGATGTGTGATTGGTATTGTGAAATCAGAAGAAAATGTCAAAGCAGAAGGGGAGGAGAAAGCAAAGAAGAGAAAAAATTGATATAAAAAAGGACAAACCAGAAACAAAGCTTATATATATATATATGGGGTGAGGGTTGTAGGGAAGGCAGGGGAATAGAGAAAAATAAGAATCAAGATGTTTCATGTACAGGTATGAATTCTCAATGATGAATGATAATGTATAACTACCAATAAACTGATTAAAGAAAAAAATACACTAGCTTTCTCCTTGTGAGTAAATATCTAGAAGAAAAAGTAACAGGCTGTCAAGAGTTGATGGAGAGGGAATGATTGGCTTGACCTTTATAATATATATATATATATATATATATTTTTTTTTTTTTTTTCTGAGACAGGGTCTCACTTTTGTAGTTCAGGCTGGTCCTGAACTCAGCCTTGAACTCACAGAAATCCTCCTGCCTCTGCCTCCCAAGTGATGGGATTACAGGCGTGAGCCACCACGCCCAGCACTGTGGTATGTGGTACTGATTGCTAGTGGGCATGAGTGGCCATGCCAAGAATTGTTGTATGTAGTTACCAGGGACTGAACCTGGGCCCTTGCATTTGCAAGGGCAGGTGCCAAAACCACTGAACTAAATCCCCAGGCTGATCATTATAATCTTTATAACACATGCATTGTTATTCACTTTGTGTTGTCCACATGTGAAAGTGGACCTATTTTGTTTGTGTAGTTGTTTTTTGTTGTTTGTTTGAGATAGGGTCTCCCTTTGTAGTTCTGGCTGACCCTGAGCTCAGCCTGGAACTCACAGAAATCCTCCTGCCTCTGCTGCCAGAGTTCTGGGATTACAGGCATGAGCCACCATGCCTGGCAGTGTGGTATGTAGTGTTGATTGCTGGTGGGTGTGAGTCTCCACGCCCTTTGTTGTATGTGGTTACTAGGGATCAAACCCTGGTTCTTGTGCTTATAAGACAGGTGCCAGAACCACTGAACTAAATCCCCAGCCCTTTGTGTAGTTTAGAACAATAGCACATTAGAAGCTTTAGAAAAGAGTAATCTCTCCTCACTCCTCAGTGAAGACCCTGTTTCCTACTTCTTCACTTCCAGCCCTCTTCCCTTGCTGCTAAAGGACAGGTGCCCAGCATACAGAGACCCTGGGGAAGAAAACCATCCCCCACTTCTGGGAGACAGGACCTCCCTAGACTCAGTGCTTTCCCCCTCTGAGTGAACCTGTCTTGGGATCTTCTGCCTGGGCCTGGGCAGGGTTCTGTCTTTACCAGTGTCTGGTCTTCATTGACCTCTGTTTCCTGTGCCATGAGTGGGACTCTGCTGCAGGAAGAGTACAAGGCCATGTAAGGAAGCCAGACCCTTCCTGTTGCTATGTTCTTAGAGTATTGGACTCACCTCTCCTTGCTTTTCTGGGATAGCAAAGCTGTAGTCGTTCGTTATGTGCACTGGTCTCCTGTGGTGAGGACATACCTGGGGCCCCTCAGAGAACCCATTATCCCCCATTTCTGCGCTTAGGTTCTCAGTTTCCCAGCACATCTATAAATATTCTCTCCCCAGAGTAGAGGGAGACACTACTGATAACATCCTTCTCTGCCCTGAGATGTTCAGAGGCAGTGGTGACTCCCTTAAAAACTGCTGTGTTTCCAAGGTGGGATTTGCAAATCCATGCTATAAAGTGAACTCTCTGTGGTTTAGTTACACATGAGATCATCATCACCTGGAGCTCTGGCCGTAAATAGGTTCAAGTTTTGATTAACTACAAGTTAAGTATTTGCTTTGTGGATTATCTGTGACCTATTTGAAATACTTTACTGATCCACTCTCTCCCCTGTGCCTCTGGGTCTCTTCTCCCACAAGGTGATAAATGTGTTCAAGAAATATAAACTAATTCTGTTAGAAGCCTGGGGCTGGTGAGCAAATGTGCAGCAAAGATAGTCACGTAATATGTGCCTAAATCAAATGGAAATGATTTTGTATCATCTGTGCTTGAGGACGATTGGTGCCTCCTTTACCATAAATAGAGGGAGTTTCATCCATAATTGTTTCCTTTCCGTACTGTGTTATTTGTTGTACTTGTTACTTGATGTGCTCTACTATATTTATGACATAATCTTCTTTTTTCCCCTATCTCTCCCAACACTCTGCCACCCCCCTCCCTTTTTTCTTATCCCTGATAGGTGTACCATAGATGACCGGGTCACCCGAGTAGCCTGGCTAAACCGCAGCACTATCCTCTATGCTGGGAATGACAAGTGGTCCATAGACCCCCGTGTGATCATCCTGGTCAACACCCAAACCCAGTACAGCATCATGATCCAGAATGTAGATGTGTATGATGAAGGGCCATACACCTGCTCCGTGCAGACAGACAACCACCCAAAGACCTCCAGGGTCCACCTCATAGTGCAAGGTAAGTCACGACCAGACAAACAGGTTAATGCTCCTTCTAGTGAGGGAGAATCAGTGTGATTTAGTCTTTGTTTATGCATGTACAAAGATGCAAATGGTCATTTTTTGATGTTGAATCGATGGAGTGAGAACTGAGCATATTCTAAAGACTTCGCAGTGTTGTGTCTGGTGCTTACATTTTTGTCAGTGAGTTGTTCTGTGTGCCTTGGTTGACCTGTCTTAAGTAACTTAGCTTTCTGGAGCTGGAGTGAGCTGTATCACACAGAGATAAGTACAAGAGTATTCACAATATTGTTTTCTGATCTCTTGGGATCTTTATATAAAAAATAGACTTGAGACTGATACTCAAGCTTGTGACTGGTTGTACACCCTCTAGATAGGGCTCTGAATGCTGGACACTCAGTACCCCTGGTATTGCTGCTCGTTATGCTCAGTGCTGCAGTGGAGGCTGGAGCTGAGGGCCTTGTCAGTCCCAGTGATATCTCCAGTCACTGCTGAAAATAAATTCACATAATTAAAAAGGAGTAGGAGGAGAATGGCTTCACATCCTGTTGTATCCTCTTAAAAATGTGAATCCATGTAGCCAAGGCCTCACATCCATGTGATTTAAATTTAAATTAAAATTACACTTTTTTAGCTAAAGAGCAGGGCTAAGAAATATCGGAATTCCAGATTATTGATAGATACTGAGAATTACAAACCTATGCAGATAGCAGTCTGAGAATATGAGAGCCATTTTAACACAAGGTATGAACCCAAATGAAATGACTGTTACAGCTGCCATAACTACATGTAGGATATGACCTCATAGTGGTGATGACATTCCAAGCAGAAGAGTTCTGTCCATGGAGAGACATAAATCTTCCTCTAGAAGACAAGAGGGTGGGTAGGCCTTTCTCACATGCCCTTCACTACCTATATGGACACATACAGTGAGTTTCCAGAAAGGGTCCCTGTGTGAGATTTCATCTCCAGCAATGTCCTTGCATCTGATTCCATCTGCCCCAAATCCAGAGACATTATTTTACATTTAGGTTCTGAAATGTGTACAGCACCCTTGCTTAACTTAAAAGATTTCTTTAACTCTACTTTTAAAAAAATATGATGCTGCTCATTTCCACTGGTTCTGTGGAGAGAGGTTGATTAGGGGTTAGCATCTATTCATGCTCAGTCATTTGTGCAATTCAGGGAACCTCTTCTTCCCTGTGCTGGGGACAGCTCTTTGCTGATGCAGCAGCTGCACCTACTTTCTGGTCCATTTGAAGTGAGGATGTTGGACCAGGGGTTTGTCTGCTGCCATTTCTCTTCCCTAGCAGTCACTGGGGCCTCCATGTCGCTCACAGCTCAGCTTCCATCTAGCCTTTGAGCTCTTCTTTCACTCCCACATGCTTTCAGATGCTCTCAAGGTCTACTTATGTAGCACATCTAGAGATTCTGTTGATCCTTATTCCCCATACAAACCCTGCCCAGGGCTTTGGCGATCACCCCACTTTGGAGTCAGGAGAGCGAGTGCCACCATCTGAAGATGAAGATGATGGTCATGTCTGAGCTTTCCAAGGATGGTGGAGGTTCCCAGTCCAATCCGTCATTGGATACAGCTGGGTGTCAGGGGAAGTGTCTAGGGGTGTAGAAAACAAAGGCTTATGTGTTCACACAGCCCAGCTGCCACCTGGGCCTAGTTCTAGAGAAGGTGAAATTCTCAGCAATGGAAATGGTACCTCAGTGGCACCTCCATGGCCTCAGCAGCAATATTGTCTGCACATTCTGAAGATGTGGTGATGAAATAAAAAATAAATGTTAGGTCCTGCACAGAAATAGCCTCAAACAAACTGAGGTTATCACTCTTCAAGGAATACGACCAATTGTGTAAGGAAGTCAAAGTCGATGTAGGCCATAAAGGTGGTACGGGGCTTCCAAGATGATGCCCTTCATGATGTAATCTGAGCCATTCCTTGGGCAGAATGTGGAGGCCTAATGTATCCCTCTCCTAGCCTAAGGGCAGAAAAAGTCAGAGAATGGGGATACAGATGAGCAGGATTAAGAGTAGCTCATAGTTTCCATGTTCCCAAATGCAGCCCTCAGTGGTTTGGGCCTCTGAAATCCAAGTGCAAACCATTATGTGTGTGGAGGCGAGGGAGGCCCTGGCCCTGGAACTCAGCTGGGTAGATGGCTCTTTCCATCTACAGAGAAGCAGCTTAGGAAGTTGTATTCCCTCCCTCTTGGCTGACAATGCAGCAATGGATTCTTCCTTTGGAAACCAATTGAATTACTGAGGGTACACACAGAGACCCTAGCTCTCACTGAGAAAGAAGGCCAAGGGCTCGCCTGCTTCCCAGTAGCTATCAGCTTTTGTCCAGTCTATAGATTAATTTTTCAGACTTAGTGTTAGTTCAGGTTAGATAAAGATAATGAAAGTTTCCTAATCCTCTTAAAGAAGATTTATCTGACTGAGTAGAAAGCCTTTGGAATACAATAAGGCATGTATAAAACTGAGGCCTAATCTTGCCTTTAATTTCAAACTGCTGATGGGTATTGATTTTGCAATGAGAAAAACTGAAAATTTTCCATGCTGCAACTTGTCTATTTTAAAAAGTAAGTGTTTATTTATCTTCTGTCCATTTGAGAATGTTAATATCTCATTACTTCTGCCAACCAGGTGCCATTAGCTAGTACGAGACCAATCCACCCGGGGTCCTAGCTCTGCTGTTTCTGGCAGTGTGAAGAATTGAAAGGCTGTCACTAATCTCAGCCCCCATACTTTACAGTTGTCTAAGGCAGCCTCTGCCATATCTCTGATGAGACTAGTTTCCAAGTACATCTCTTTGTAAAGAGAAGCAGCCTCCATTTAAATGTGATCACTGGGACCAAAGGCACATCTCATCCTCTGAGGGATCACTCCGAGTCACCATGGAGGCGTGAGGGTAAAAGGACAAGACTGTATCCAGGATCCAAGGAAACCTGAGAGCAGGGGCAATGGGAGCTGTGGGGCTGGGATACTCGGGTTAGGAAAATCTATCCAGCAACCCTGTGGAGGATGAGCAGAAGTAGAGATAAGCTGGAGGACTCAGGGCAGTTGATGGTTTTCTCCTGTCCTCATGGCAGGTGACAGTAGGAGACTCTGAGTCTGTAGAAACAGAGGAAAGCCTAAGAGAAGTTTCCTGTTGTTGTTTGTGTATAAAGTGTACCCTCACAATCTCATCTGTTCAGAAGTGGGGCTTTGGGAAAGTGGCCAGATTATGAGGAATCTAGTTTATTTTTTTCTTAGTACATATTAGCCATATATAAGGATCAAATTAATCATGAGGGTTTGGACTAGTACACAAATGAAGGCTCTCATTCCATCTGTGGATTAACCCGTGGATGGATTCAAACTTTGATGACATTTGTGTGAGTGCTGGCAACTCGAGAAATGTGGCTATGTTAAAGGCAGTGGTCATTGTTGCATAACTTCAGGAGCCATACCTTGTCTCCAACCCTTTCCTCTGTGGCTCTTTTCACTTCTCTCTGCTTTCTGGCTCCCAAAAGCTGAACAGCTTTCCTCTGTATGCTCTTTCACTGTGATATTTCTTCCTCCCTACAAGCCTAAAGCCATCCCACTGTGGACTGAAACCTTTGAAATTGAGAGGCAAATTAACCCTTCCTTCTTTTAAGTTGTTTTTACCAAGTATTTTGTCACAATAATGGAAATGACCACATTGCCCAAGGGAAATGGAAAATACTAATCCTAATGCATTGAAGAATTAAATATGTCACCCATGGTTTTGAGTTTGGAAAACACTGGTGGCCTTTGTAACTGGAGAGGTAGGCTACTATAAGTAACTCAGAAAGAACAGTTTTCAGCTTATTGCATTCAGGGACAAAGGAAACACAAACATTAGGTAGATATTGTAGAACAAAGGAGAAGACATAACTGCACACCAGAAAGTGTCTGAGAATCAGTATGAATTTACCAGCTTGGGAGCAGGTCAGTTTCTTTGGCCAGGTTTTCCTTAAAAATAGCAAAATAGTGTACTATGTTTTCTCAACCCTTAGCACTTAGAACACACTATCTGAGGCACTGCTGGAACTCAGCAGATGTTTGTTTGTAAGGTGAGCAGAAGGACAGATTGATTTAGCAACTGAAACCTGAAACAACATGAAGGCCATAATCACAAAACCTCTACAAGTACACAGTGGGAATGAGCCATCACGTGACTTAGCACAGACAGTCACAGGAAAAGTTCCCTCGAGGGAAAGGTGTCTTGATCAGGAAGCGTTATAACCGGGTCAACATGGATTCTATGCATTCAGCACTTTATATGGTTGGTCACAGTGTCTGTCTCATTTTACCTTTTCAATAAGTCATGAGGGGCTGTGATACCATGACCACTTACAAATTACACCACTGCTGCTCCCTGAGAGGCAGACCTTTATCCTGAGAGGAGACCCACTAGATCCCCAGTGAGTAAGTGGCAGAGCCAAGCCTTAAACCTTGGCCTCTTGATTTCAAGAGCATATGACAGTGTCTCTACTGCCAAGCATTTCTAGTTATTTCTCTGCTCCAGATTACTGGAAAATCTCCAGGTTTTTATAAATTGTTTTATTTTACTTATTTCCTTTTTTCTTCCTACTGTGGCTATCATATACCATATCATACCAGAAATTAAAGACAAATTCAAGAAAATTACCATAAATGGTGGAGAGAAGCTGAGAGAGACGCAGCAAAGAAGATAATTAATTTTCTAGTGGCTCATCCCTTCAGGGATACACATTTTAAATGTTACTGCTTTATCCTATGTAAGTACTGGAAACTCTGGACCCTATAGGGCCCAGGATCTAATTGTCATTCCACTCATCACTGACTCTTAGCCTTCTGAACCCAGTTAGAGATCTCTGTGGTACAGACAGAACAGGAAAGACTGGCCTATTTTTGTTCTTCAGATGCTGATATTCTCCAACTGCTGTCTGAACTAGATTAGGTGTCTGTTTACTACAAGGCACTTCATGAAATGGACACCTTTTGCAGGGCCCAATTTTATTCCCAGGGTTTTCAGTGATAAAATATGCTAAATTTTCACATAAGAAACTCCACAGCAGGCCTATAGCAATGTCTATACACAAAAGACTGGTTTCTTTTATCCCGGAGTCAGTTTGGGGGACCCTGGTTGTTACACAGATTCTATTTAGCATAGAAAGATGAAATTCCCACCCAGCCCAGTGCTGGATTGTACTAAACACCAGCCAGCCTTGGCGCTGGAATATGAACCTACTCTCAGTTCACGTTTACATCTGTCCTACAAAATACATACCACATTCACATTTTACAAAAGAGGGCATTGAGGCTTAGACAGCCTGAACACATAGCCAGAGATGATAGAACTGTCAGGAGCTTTACAGTTCCTTCACTACTGTCCTTCCTTTCAGTTAAGCTTTGGTCAGTACAAACAATGACGACAACAACAACAACAAAGCATGAGAATACAGTCAGCAAGACACTGTGTGCATTATCTCTTGATAACATATTCTTCACAACAGCCCTGGGATATAGACAGAAAGTCACCATTTTACCAGGCAAGACACAGAGGGTCAGGCTTGGAAGTGATGTGAAGGGGTCCACTGGTGAAGAAAGGACCAGGCACCTCTTACAGCATCTGTTTTCCTCCATACCCCACAGTAGGGCTTCCTGAGTCAGCCATATTGGCAACTCAGAGGTAAACTACTGCAGTGAATGTTGCCATTACAGAGAAAAACTTAGAAGAGGTGGGAGTTACCTAGCCCGTGGCTCTGGGTGGGCCAGGGTGCGTGGGGTGGGGCAGTGAGTATGATTATGGAAGAGAGGAGGAAGTAGGGCCTGGCAGAATTCTGGACTCTTAAAAAAATCTTCCTTTTAACAGATTTTATTTCTGTGATTTCCCCCCTTCTTCCTAATATTACACAGTCATTTAAATTAACATGTATAATGATGAGATTAAAGAAAAGTAAGCAGTCGACCTGAAATAAATTTAATTTATTCAGCCTTTATTTTAATTATAATCATACTTGTTCTTCACAGAGGAGGGCAGAAGATTAGAATAGAACAAGTCTGGGCCTGAGAAAAGGTGTTCCATGGTCCGCGTTCTTCTCTGGAGTGTCTTAGGCTTCTGTCGGCTGGACCTTACCTTTCTGGGGCCTTTATCCTGAGAGGCAGAACAGGATTCAGTGAAACTGACTTCCTTTATGTGCACATGTGAGTAATGTAAAATGCATACATATATATAATGCACACACGCATATATATTTCCATTTGGAAATATGACTTTAAAAAGAGTTTTCTAAACTGCAAATTGCAGATTGTGTAAATGCAGCAAACAAGCAAACAGATCCACAGTACAAAATAAAACTGAGAATTGAGAATTTCTTTGGACTTCTCATCCAAGGGTTTGAAATGGAAGGTTGCAGTGATAGTATCTTATAATAATTTTTAAATGTGAATCCTCTGGCTGATTTTTCGTGTAACCAAGATTCTCTGTACACTGTCTTTTATACCCTTACCTGCTGTTGGTATTGCAGACAGTAAGTTAGGGAGAAATATTATAGGCAGGAGAAATATTATAGTCAGACAGGGCTGGGCCCTTGAAGAAGTCAGCATGCAAGATGAGAACACGTTATGACTGTGACTGGCGGCACATTCCTTGAAGGCCAGGCATCAAGACAGAGATGAAAGGGCCACTCCTATTTCCCAGGGATAAAGAATAATGACTGATATTCTCAATGGGCATCAGTTACGGGTGGGAGATGGGACCCTTGACCGATTCGCTACCCAGAAATATTTATTCTTTCCATGCACACTTGCTATGTGACTTGTTTGCATGCTGGATCAATATTACTTAAATGTCTATATTTGTGATCTTATTGGCTGACCATAGTTTTGTTCCACCTTATGCCAACCTCATGAGTTTTTACTCACTTTGTGATTTTACTCTATAAAACTTCTTTGAGAAGCAGGGTGAATGGGCTGTTCACTTTCCAGGTCTCTTTCTGCCTGTCTTAGAGAGAAGCTATCTTTCTCTCAATAATTATTTTCTGCTCCTAACCTCCATTGTTCCTGGAATTTATTCTTTGATTATAAAGGACATGAACTCAGCATATCACACATCTAGCAGGTTAGGGATTACATTTCTTTTGTCACTTGGAAGTCCTCATATATCCCTAGATCAATAGGAAATATTGCTCCTAATATTTTACTTATATTTTCTTTAGTCTTTAGTATTTGAGATCCTCTTACTAACATAGCTACTTAGTAGTAATTATACATGTGGTCCCCATTGCTTTCTGACATTTGTAATCTCCACAGTCCATATTCAACTGTTTTGCATGTGAATGTGTGTATGTGTGTATGTGTATGTGTGTATGTATATGTGTGTTTAGCTATGTCTCCTACCTATTTACCTACCTACCCACCCATCTTTACTAAAGGGTATGGTAGCTGAGGAGGTAACTAAGAATCAAGAAATCTAGAAAGAATCAAGAATATCATCACCTTCAGAATAACCTCTGCACCTAGGAAGGAAGAAGTTATTTTGAGACCCTTCACTAGTGAAGACCATGTCCCCCAAAAGCTCCCTCCTGGTCTAATGCCTCCTCTACCCTCAGGTGAAGGAGGCCCATGAGTGTACTTCCAGGCAGTGCTCATCTGTGCTCTCAGCTTGTGCCACTCAGCTTGCAGTATAAATGGAATGAACCAGATGCTTACCACCATCAGATCCCCTAGGCTGTGAGACCTTCTACAGCATGGTGCACCTTGGAGGCAACACGATATGGAGGACATTTATAAAAACATGCTTTTTCCTTTTACCAGCACCTTTATCCCATGACTGTGAGGAGAAACAGGTCACTCTGCTCTGCTTTGCTTAGAACTGAAGACTGTAACACATACACAGATTCACATTCACACACACGGTTACACAGCATGCCACACATGCTTACACACATGCTCATGCATGCCATTTTCATGGGTTTCATGTTTCTCCTGTACCCACTGAAATTCCATCCCACCCTCTTCTACATATGTAAGTTCCACCTCCACATGCATGAGATGCAGAGACATGCTCATTTCTCTTTATAACAGTCCAGAGCTTAGTAACTGTGCAATAGAAGGAATTGGTCTTTTCAAAGGTGATTGAGACCAAAATAAAATTTGCCGTTGTGTGCATTCCCTGTCAGGGCTGAAGATGTTCTGGGGCTGTCTGCCAAGAGGGCAGCCCTTATATACAAGGGTCTTGGATTCATAAATAGGTGAGAGAGTCGTCGACATGATCCGAGAAGGTGCTGCCAGTCTTGGCACCTGATGTACACAGAAGCAGGAGGCAGGATGAGAGGCGACAGGGCCTCAGCTTGTCATCTGCTTTATTTGCAATAGAATTAAATAAACAGAACCATCGTAATAAAGCCTGTTCTCCAAATCATCACTGATGTGGAGATGGAGAAGAAAATGAAATGCCTGTTATGTTCTGCTCAATTTACACGGTGATGTGAGCTTCCTCCCTAAGAAGTCAGCCTGCCAATAGCTCCAGTAAATAACAGAGATGCTGACTAACACAGTCCTGCTGCCAGGAGCTTAGAGCGAGCGTGTCTCAGAGGGAGGGTGAGTGAGTAAATGTCCATAAATTCTTTCTCAGACTGAAGTTCACCATGACCCTTGTAGAGTCAGATTATTTCATGTGTAGCATATCACCATCCCTTATACCCCACGATCCATAAGTTTAGCCATAGCTTAACATCAGGAATACTGAGTCCAGAGTAGTGATGTTTTCACACAGGTAGTAAAGGTACACACCTTTGAAGAATCTGACTTGCATTCTCCAACCTTGTTTTGAACTCCTAGTTAACAAGTTTTAAAATCAAATGTAGTATCTTGACCACAGTAATTATTATACTTGTTCCAGTTTTGGATTCTCTCAAAGATAAAAAAGCCTTTATTACTTTTTTAACTGATCATTTTCTGTATAGTTATAAAAGTTGAAAAGCAGTAGAAATGAAGTCTGAGTAAAATTATCACAAAGAAAACATGCAAGGATTTGTTTTCTTAGGAATTATGAACCAGAACTTTCATTCACCAAGTAACCTCTCTGGTAGTCACTTCAGAGATAGTACTCATTTTCCAGTGAAGTCCCGGAGGAAGTCCTCACTCTCTTAATTTTTTAATGAAGAAACTGAGGCTTGGAAAGGCTGAGGATGTGGTTAGAGGCACTAGCTTGGAAGCCGTTGGTGGGATTTGAATTCAGGTCTCTGGGAAGAAAGAGATTCCTCATTCTCTTCGCTGGGTTTGTTCTGATCTCTCATCTTCTCCAAAGGCAGGTCACAGGGATAAACTGTTTTCTTTCTTTCCTCTATTTTGTTACCCTCGCAGGTATGACTTCCTTCATGGAGATGTTATCAGCTCTCAATCTACATTCCCAGCATACCCAGGCTTTAGTTTCTATTGTTTTATTTCAAATCTTTATTTGTATATTATAATCTCAATCTGTTATTTCTAACTCTGGCCTCAATACACTGAAATCATCACATTGAACTTACCTTCCTTACTCCAAATGGTGCCCTTCCTCTCTTCATCCACATTCCTGTGCACTGCAGCATTGACCTTGGGGACAGACTTGCATCCCTGAAGCTGTTATTCCCCTCTGTTCTGCTTCTCTGTTCAAGCAGTGGTCACATCCCATGAAGTCAGCATTTTCCTGTTTGTTCCCACAACTACTGCCACCTTCATTTTCCACTGACTTTCCACTGTTACCTCCTCAGGGACACTTAATCCTCGGTCTCTCTCTCCTTATTTAGTTTTACAACATTCTCTATGTATTGCTGATGCATATGTCTGACTGTGTTACATTTGCTCACTTGTGATGTTCTAATTTTTTTTTAAATTTTCAAGTGATGCATAGTAATTGTGCATGTTTATGGGCTACAATGTGACATTCCCATATAAGCAAACAATGTGTGATGATCTAATTGAGTAACTCGTGTACCCATTTCCTCAGACTTTTGTTATTACAGAAACTTCACTACTAGCTATTCTGAGATATACTGCTAATTGTTAATGATGATTTTTTGACAATATATTTGCAAAATTTAGATTGTCTTTCTAGGTGTTGAACAGCACAGGGTCTCCCTCCTTTTATCCTAGTTCCTATTTCCCTATTTTTGTATCTTACAAATCCCTAAATTTCATTTATCCCTGTCTATCTCCTTATCTACAGCATCTTTCACTCTTCTATTTTTTGCGTGATTTATCTGTCCCCAATATTCTTCTTCACTACAGATTTTCAGATCCTAAGAAAGCTGGACTGCCCAGTAGACCTTTCTGTCAAGGTGGAGATGGGCAGTATTTGCACTTTCCGGGTGATGGCTGTCAGCCATGCATGGGGACTGGGAAGTTGAGATGTAGTTAGTGCAAATAAGGGACTGAATTTGTGGTTCTATTTAATTTTAATTAATTTGAAATAGCTGCACATGACTAGTGGCTACCATGTTACAGAGTACAGTCTAACACCTGCCAAGTCTCTGAAACCAAAGGCTCTTTTTAAAATTCCAATTGTCACTATCTATACAGACTTATGTATTATTTTTTTGCAAATGTTGATTCTTGGTAAATAAAACTCTTTCTACTCTAGATTATAAGTTTATTTGAAGGTGAGATCCAGAAATAACTTCATAATTTCTCATACAAGCACAGTGTCCAGAATTAGCGTAGTCATAGAAGTGGCTCTTTAAGAAATTTATATTAAATCATATCAACCCTTAACAATAATTGCAAAATCTCCCAAATATATTTTTACTAACATTTTATACAAGGTTGAGAAAAATATCAACTGGTATAAAAAATAAACATCTCAAAGAGAAACTGTACTAGCACAAGCACCATGGTGTAAGGACAGACTTACAGTCCACCGAGTTACAGCTCTTAGTGAAAGAAAAAGATTAGGCTTAGAAGAACCTAGAATGCATCCTGGAGGCTGGAGAGTGGAGGCAAGCATGTAGCATCATTAAACCTATGAATGGATGGGGGATTTCTCAACAAAGCAATCAGCCCCAAGCTGGCCCTGAGCAGAATTTATCTTAGTCAAGGGAAGAGGGGGCAAAAATATAGAAACAAAGCCCTTAACATCAGTTTATGGGTTAAAAGTTATATTTAGTTTACATGATTGGCTAAAAAAGTGTACTTGAATTTACCTCATTGGCATATGGTGGGAAAATAGGGATTATATCCTGAGTAGACAGAAACTTACTGGAAACAAAGGACAATGTGGGAGGACATACCCAGGCGAATCTAAGTAAGCTCCAGTGTGTTTTAGTTTGTGGGAGGGGCATAAGCACTCTTTGTCAGGTCAGCAGGAAATGTTCTGTGTAGGAATTATCTTTCTATCTCAGTAGATTATCAGAGGCCACACTGCCAAAAGCAGTGTATATCTTCCATGTCTTCCCTTCCTTTGCTTGAGACAGATTGCTGTAAACAAGAGACATCAAAACTATAAGCATTGAATAAACAAGTTCTTAATGAAGCATATAAAAAGATTCCATAGAGCTTCCAGAGGAAAATTTCTAGCACTGTCACTTCCCTTCAGAATGTTGGAAATCACCCCAAACAAGGGGTCCACAGCAGCAGCACTGGCAGGCAGTGCTGGAAGAGGGCAAACCCAGCCTGCCACCATCAACCTAATGGGATATATTATGTGCTCCGATTGGCCAGCAAGCAGGCATTAATGACCAGTTAGCAACTGTGTTCAGGTCAATTAAT
The DNA here is from genome assembly GCA_004026965.1 of Petromus typicus. Taxonomy (NCBI): domain Eukaryota; kingdom Metazoa; phylum Chordata; class Mammalia; order Rodentia; family Petromuridae; genus Petromus; species Petromus typicus. The sequence goes on from PVIR01004107.1 coordinate 40,187, forward strand.
TTATATTTGTATTTTGCAAACTAAAAGTTGCTCTGTTAGATTATTGATTCTTTGTCCCTGTATTCAATTTGTTTTTAATTGCACCATTGCTGGGCCAAGCCCTCCCTCCTGGCAAGCTGGTAATAAATCTGCCACCATCTCAACAATCAACAATAAAAGTGTCTCTTCATGTCATTATTAATATGTCTCTTGGATTGGTTCATTACCACAGTTAACAGTTTATAAGAGCTGGATGGCACACTGCCAAAAGGAGGATTCCTTTTCCCAAGGGATATTTTGTCATGAAGGAATTGATGTTCTCAGGCCTGCATGGGACCAAGAAAAGGGGTCTGGGATTTAATTTAATATACTGGACTTCGTGCTACCTAATCCTCTTTTTTATCATGTATAGCTTTAGAAGAAGATACTGCTGAAGGGAGATTTTTTGCCTCTCTTCTCATTCTGTTTTTTCTCTCTCCATTTTTATCTTCCAAATTTCTGCTTAATTTTTGTTCAGATGGGTTTCTCCCCTCAAAAACAACATAACAGCCACCCAAGTGATCCACAGTCCCAGGGTAAGTGAGCCGTGCATTGGAGTTGCATCTTGAGATTTGTGTCAGCTAAGAGCAAAAGAGAGTTCTCCATACTTGAGGTATGAATGACAATGAACAGAAATGCCACACTTACAATGCCACCTAACTTGAGGTCAGGGCCAGAAAACAGTAAGCTCTATTCTCCAGTGGAGAAAATGATTAATTATCAAATTGGTATTGTCTGTTTTAGTTATTAGGACTTTTAGAGAGGAAGCACAGATTTTAAATGAATTTATAGTTTGATGGGAGTGATCCTCTGCACCCCAGGAATGCCAAAACATAAATCTTAAATAGCACTAAGTCTTCCTTGTGAAGGCCACCCTGGGCTGATCTGGTCACAGTGTGGAATGTGTATCCTTTCCAAAGTACAAATGCTGGAGCCCCAAAAGCCTGATCTTCTTCAGAGGTGAAATTAACTGCCCATTCTTTGATCCAGGGTATAGATTCTGTACTTAATATACTTTGTAGATTTTCCTAATTAGCAAAGGTCACACAGATCTTGATGTGTATCTCTCCAACACAAACAGACCAGAACTTGGGGGAGTTGGCTGTTCTTTGGATGTTTCTTTGGATGAGGCTTCAGAGAAAGAGACACAGAGCTTGGGACATGGTGGTGGAGGTGGTGGAATTGAGCTTCCAAGATATAGCAATGGAGGCAACAAAGAAAAGATATGGAAAATCTGAAGATGTCTGCACAAGGGCCCTAGAACTACAAATACAGGATTGGACTGAAAAAGAAAGAAGTGGAAAAAAGTGGAGAGTAGTAGAGAAAAGGAAAGAAGAGGCAGAGGAGCTTGGCCAGCATGGAGTGTAAAATCACCCTCTGGTCTTGGGCAGGGAATCAATTTTACTCACCCACAGAAGAAGTAGATGACTGTGAGCCAAAACACAAGTGTTCACTGGATCCTTATCAAAGCTTTCACTGAAGATTTTTTTTTCAAGAACCTTCCCTCTACCATAGATAGTATCAGGAAGACATATGGTAAGAAATAAATACATCTATGAAGGTCCACAAATGCACATCATATGGGGTTTCTTTGTTTGCAATGAACTCTTTTCAGATATCCAAATAAAATAAAACAGTCTATTTCTCAGCTTTAAAGGAGATAGCAAGCTCTGGCCACCATGCACACACCTCAAGGCCCACTTAAACACCCTGCTGATGTGAGTGTTAAGGACAAGTGCTGAGCCCTGGCCATGCCTCATCCAGAGCACCAACAGCTATTAACAGAATCAGAGAAGGCTAAATAGCTACTTGGGGAATAAAGCTCTCTGGTTCTTGCTTCCACAACAGCAGGGCAGAGAGTGAGGGGACAGGAAAAATCAAAGTTCCTTTAAAAAAAAAATTATCACACATAGAGGCAAAATGTCCCCACAGCGGGAAAGAAAGTGGAAAACACACCAAATCAATCACCTTAAAAATAAGGCTTAAAATCTTCCACTGCTTAAGATGTAGGTGGGGAGGGAAGAATAGGCTCAACAGCTTGAAAATGTTTTATTAAACTGCATGCTGACTGCCACAGCACATACGGGGAAATGCAATTATGGTCAGGCCATTAAAAAGGCGCCCAAGGATAGCTCTTAGAAAGACCAGGGGGCAATCAGTGCACACCCAGGAGACATTCAAAGGAAACCCACTTTGAAAAAGTACCAGAAAGAAGGACAAAGCACCTGAGATCCAACAGCCCCAAAATGAGAGGCCTTGCAGTCATGAAGCTTCCAGTAAAGGGAATGGAAACTGAGGCTGGGGAGAAGAGGCTGAGCTCAGAATCTGTCAAAGTGGACACCAGGAGTTTCTGGCCTGAAATCCTAGGTGTTTTGTTTTACTTCATTTCAGCTTCAGTGTCCTGGGCCCTTATTTATGGCTAATGCATGGGTGAGGGACACACCCATCCGGGAGTTGATGTGGTTTGAGCATTACTCTGGGTGCACTCTGAGCATGGTCACCTGGGTGACTCTGGAGTCCAGGCTTTGTCCCATCTCTCCACCATGCCACTGGATCATGCCTACCAATTATGAGTTGGCGAAAGCAGTGCCCTTGGGAGAGTGCATGCTGCCAGCCCCTTGCTGAATCTCTAGCTCATCTCTGCATTAGAAGATGCCAGAGCCACAGTTAACAAGTAGGGCAGATGTTGTCCTCTTCAGTTTTCTCATGTGATACAGTGCATCCCCCCAGTCACAGGGCACACAGGATGATGGTGACAGTGCTGTTATTTGCACGTTCGGAATCTCCCAAGAGTCCATTAGGCTAAGCGCTCAATGTGGAGCCATTTTGAGGTGATAAAGACTTGAAGAGAGGAATCTAGTCTATGGTTTATGTCACTGAGTGTGTGTCTTTGAAGGGAATGGTGGAACTCAAGATCTTCCTCCTTCAATTCTGGCCATGAAGGAAGTACTTGTGCTCTGCTGCCTGCTTCCACCAGAAGTGCTGCTTCACCATGAGCCAAAACAACAGGGCCACCCCAGATTCCTTGGACACCCTGAACAATGAGCCTGAATAGATCTTTGTTGTTTACAAGCTAATTACCTCAGAAATCCCTTCTACTGGCAAAAAGCTAAACACTGCAAACCACAATCCTCCTCTTGCCTTAAGGGAACCTCATAGTGCCCAACTCCTGCCTTTCCAATCCCGGGTCTTTCTTTTCCAGTACCCGGAGATGGTATTTGGGCTCAGCCTTTCTCTTTCTGTACCCCCAAGGATAGCTCTGTCACACAATGCTATAACCACTGTGATACAGGGTGGTCTCCACCCACCATGAAGATAAAAGCAAAACTTTTACATCTGTATGGACAGAAATATTGACTGATAATATACAGCTTAAAGCTAACATGAATTAGATGTTCAGAAAGACCTATTAAATGTGTCTGGTGTGTCACTAATAATAAATATTTAATAATAAATTGGAGGAAAATATTTAGTTGAAGTGAACTGAAGCAAATTGATTTAGGCATATGTGTGCATGCAAAAGTAATCTACAAAGCATGTATTATAGTGATGTTATTGTGGCATATGGCTGGCATTAACTTCCAGTCTTTCCTCACTGAGGAAGTGAGTACATTCTTTTCATGAGTTTTTACTTGAGACACAATAACTGTACATAATTCTGGGGTACAATATAAGTTTCAGTATTGCATGCATTATATAATGATCAAATCCAGGTAATGAACAGACTTATTTATGATCTCTTTTTGGTGCTTTCACCAAAAACCCTATCTTCTAGCTATTCTGAAATGCACAGCTACTAATCTTAACTCTAATAGCAGAGCACCAGAACTTGTTCCTCGTATCCCACCATAATGTTATGCTGACTGGCCAACCTCTCTCCTGCTTCTGCTCTCTTACCAAGTCCTTTATAACCACTATTATATACTTTCAAATTCTTTAGGACTAGCTTTTAAAAATTTTACCTATAAGGGAGATCATAGAATATTTGTCTTCTTGTCCAGTTTATTTTTTAAACATAATTCTTGATTTTTTTTTCTGACTTTGGGGCTAATAATTCTTTCCTCCATCCTGCCAAACCCACTACCAGTGTTTACAGCTCTAATTACCTGGCTCCTCTCTTTGTGTAGATGATGTACTGACTGTTGAGTTGTCAGCATGTCTTCAGTGCTGAAGCTCAGGATGAAGATGGATCAATGGCTGGCTGGCTGGCTGGCTGGATGGATGGATGGATGGATGGATGGACAGATGGATGCATGGATGGATGCATGGATGCATGGATGGATAGATGGATATCCAGTCCCGAGTATGTGCAGCACCTGGAAGGCCACTCTGCTGGAGTAAACATATTCTCCTGAGGTTTAGAAGAAACATCATACAAAGTGCCTATTGTGGCTGCAATAGGAGTGGTTTTGTAGACTTCTGTGACTTTAAAAAAGGGAAAACAATTTCTGGGTATAATACAATCAGGAGCATGCTCCATTCTCCTCAGAAAATACTGCCTTGCAGTGATTTTCTGTCTTTGGTGAGTAAATGCTCCCCAGGTCACAGCTACCATGGATAAAAGCAACTGCCGTGCTCCTTCCACGGAGTTTTGCTTCTTCCCCAAGACTTGGTTTTATTTACTTGAGGGTTCTACTTACCTCTCCTTCCCTGCTGTAGTACTTTCTGAAATTATCTGCTGTTCTTTCTCTTTTTCTACCAGTTTTTTAATTCTCCCTCTGAGAGGCAGTGTAGAACCTCTGCTACAGGGAGGGCCTCTTTGGGAGGCCCGAGGGCCAAGCTAACTTTGCCAGTGTATTTGCAGGTATTTACCTTTGCTTGGCCTGCAAACATGATGATTATGAAAAGTTCTATTCTTGGGAAGGAAAAAGTTTCTGTTTGGATTGAGGAGCAACACTCATTCGCACAGAACATATCCAAGTTGGAATATCTGTGCTGAGTGTTTTTCCAGAGCTGACTCAGACTGTGAGTTATGGCCACACCTAATGGGGCCAGGTATCCCGAGAACAGGTTCAAGTACCAAAGGAACGCAGCTGGGCTTCTGCTTCAGTGAGGTGAAAGGCTGAGACCTGCTTCTCAGTCTCCATAGCATGCCACTATGAGTATACACATTTTGTAATGTCGGGCCTGCCCTCAACCTGACTGAAAAGATAGATTGCTTTTAGCATGTACCCACAACTTTGCCATAGATGGAACAGATAGATGCGCAAATGTAGTTTATAATCTTCCTGGCACCAAAAAGTCCTATAAGTGTGTGCACAGCTGAGCTTAGAGTCCTAGGTGTCTAAGTCATGAATGTCCCACTCCAGACTTCCCAGCCCCTCTAATACTACATAAGCCTAATTTCTTCCCCATCACTCATTGGTATCTGCCTCCTCTAGTGTTCACCCATCCATCCACTCAAGGATAAAGTCTCTCCCGGCTAGCTGCCAGAATCTCCTCATTTTTGTCTCTTTTAATGGGAATAAACTTCTATATCTCACAACATAGATCCTCTTTTTTTTTTTTTTTTTAGGTTTTTGGAGACAGGGTCTCACTTTGTGGTTCAGGCTGGCCCTGAGCTCAGCCTCAAACTCACATCACAATCCTCCTGCCTCTGCCTCCTGAGTGCTGGGATTACAGGCGTGAGCCACCATGCCCGGCACTGTGGTATGTGGTACTGGTTGCTGCTGGGCGTGAGTCTCCACACCCAGTATTGTTATGTGGTTACCGGGGAATCGAACCCGGGTCCTTGCGCTTGCGAGACAGGCGCCGGAACCACTGAGCTAACTCCCCGGCCCATAGATCCTCTTTTTTGACAAATGGATTCTTTATCACATTTTTGGTGCCATATTATTTATTCCTCTACAAATGGAAAATAATATATAATTAATTATAATTATATAAGTATATATAATATGTAGCTTGCATAATAGTCTCTTTATTATATCATGTGTGCATTACCAAATATTTAATAATGTGATGCTACATGAAAATACATTTAGTGATATTCAGTATGCATTAGGGCCTTTATTATACATTGAACATAAACTATATAAAGCTCCATCATCCACCTGGCATAAGATTATTTCTGTACCCTTCACATGTTATATTAAGCACTTGGAGGAAAGATTGCTTGTATCCACTTAAGCACCTAAAATGTAGAGTGGGTGACTACTTGCAATAATGTTCTTTTAACAGAATTAAATTCAACTCTAATTCTAATGTTGGCTCTTATTTTTTTAAGAAAAAATAAGGACAAGTCAAAGTATCAATGGACCAAGTACAATTATGGAATTTTATACAGTAACACTGAAAAAAAAAAAAAAAACCTGGACTTCTTTTTATCATGAAATAGGTACATGTCCTGATCACACTTAACATTGATAATTTGTACCAGTATGTGACTTGACTTCCCATTTTTTCCCATTCCCTACCCACTCTACAACCTCCACCTTCATATACATAAGCTTTCTTTCCATTTTTTTATTACCATCACAATTTTTCTTTCCCTTCATTACTTAACCCTACTTCATTTCCCTTTGAGCAGTTTATATTGTATAATATTTTAAAATTCATTTACATTTTCAGTTTCTCATATCAGAGAAAATATATGGTATTTACATATCTGTGACCTATTTATTTCACTTATGAGTATGTCCTAAAGGTACATCCATTTGAATATGAATGACTCAAACTTGTCATTCTTTATGGCAGAGTAATTCTTCCTTCTTTTTCTTTAAAATTCAAATCTTTGTTGGTACACTATATATACATATCATCATCACATTCAACATTGAGAGCTTGTACCACTATATGACACAACTCGATTCTCATTTTTCCCATTCCCCTACCCACCTTACAACTCCTTATCCCCTACATACATAACTTTGTTTCTTTTTTTATTACCATCACATTCTTTTTCCCCTTGTTATTTATCCCAACACTCTATTTCTTTCTAAATATCTTCTATTTCACAATATCTACTATATATACTAGAACTCATTTGCATCTTAATTTTCTCATACCAGAAGAAAGATACAATATTTACACATCTGTGACCTATTCATTTTACTTACGAGGATGTCCTGAAGGTACATCCATTTGAGAATGAATCACTCTTATTTTTAGAGAAGATCGGGGGCATTGACAAAGCAAAGAGTAGTTACAGTTATGGAATTTTTCTTTTTATGTAGTAAAGGTGGAAAAACAAAACAAAACACCTTTACTTCTAGAAACATAATGGCAGAATTAGTAGACTACCAGTGTTATGAACATCTTATAATACTCCTGAGTGGGTCTCTGTCTCCTGGATACCAGTGACTACTTTTTAAGAAAATATTTAAAGGGCCAGGATTCAACTCAGGGGCGCAGCGCCTGCCTGGCAAGGTTGAGGTCCTGACTCTGATCCCCAGTACCAAACAAACAAACAAACAAACAAAAAAATCAGTTAAATTACCTACTTATTTATTTAGTTGTTTAATGTATGTTAATTATCTCCTCATACTAGAAACTAGAGGAGGGATAGAGGAAAAATTCAGAGAACTTTTTTCTTGAGGAGGAATATATTTACAAATTATAGAGAGAAGTTTAAGGTGACTAACAAGTAAAATATATTGTACTGTGGCTTGCCTTTATCTACTTACTCTCCAAAGAGGGCTGGCTTGATACCTTCTCTAGGAAATCACAGCACATCCAGAATTGGACTCAGATCTGGCCAACACCTAGGGTGTCCTCTCCTGATTTCCAGCACCATGTCCATCTGGGACTATGAGCCAGAAACTTGACCACTGTACTGGACACTACTTTTCCCTCTGTTTCTTCTTTAGGCAGTGGTGCTGGGTCAGGCTGCTTGGGTTTCCCTGACAGGTATAACAGGTTGGGGAGGTCAAATGACAGGTATTTATTTTCTGACTGTTCTGGAGGTTGGGAGTCCAAGATCAAGATGCTTGAAAGGCAAATGTGACTTCAGCTTTTGGTGTGGCATCCCCACCTTCCTGCTGTGCCTTCCTTATATGGGCTTTTTCTATGCATGGAAACAGACAGAGAAGGGGGAAGGCAAGGGAGGAGAAAGATCTTTCTAAATTAAAGAGTCCCATCACATAAAATTTCCTTAGAAAGTTATGGTCCACTCAAGCCTCATACTATGACCTTTGCTTTTACCTTGTCCTCTAAGGCCAATCTCTAGTTGCTGACTGGTTGGGTGAACTTCAGCATGGGAATTTGGAGGGTTACAATGCAGTCCATAATAAGTACCAAGTAAATTAAATCAGGCTTCTTACAGAGTAAGACTTTCATGGCTTAAAGCAATAAAATTATGATTTTGCTCGTGTAAGTTTTTAAAATAGCAAAACATTTATTGGTACCTTTTAGGCATATATAATGATAACACTCATGGGGAATCTGCACCTGTACATGATATATATAGTGAATATTTAACTTTTAAAATAAGTGAACAGCATATTACATTAGTATATTTATGAAAATATTCCCCCTTGCTTTAAACACCCTTGTCCCATCATTCTTGTCACTTTCTGAAGAAGTCCTGGAAATCCTCTTTTGGGAGTACCTTTATGGGGTGGGATCAATATAAAGGCTTGTACAATGATTACCTTGTGTTCTTTTCCACCTTATATCCTGGGTCTGGCTCTGTGAGCTTCTGACTCTTTTCCAAAGTTGAAATGATGATGGAAAACAAAAATTTTGAACTGATTCAGGACATCAAGGAAATTGCAACAGCACAACCAAAGACACTTATGAAAGAGGACTGCCAGAACTGCTTCAGAAAGTGGCAATCAGGATGGGACAAATATATTTAAAATGAGGGACATTAGTGACAAGGTGTCCATTACTGTGATAATGTTTAAAAATGAGAGCATCACTATCTATGGATCACACCTCATCTGGTACAGTTTCATGGAAGAGGGCAAAGGGATGGATTCTGTGATACAGTTGCTAAGGGCACTGCATCTTCAAACATGACAGTAACATGTACTTTAGTCAGAGTTAGATAGTAGGCAGATTGGAAAGCTGGGCAGAAATTGGAAGTAAAGGTTTGGCTTTGCTTTAGTGGAAGGCGTATACATGTTTTATAGGGCAGACTTCCAACCACAAAGATGTCTATGATTCATTCAGATTTCTTTGGCTGTAGTTTTGTGACCATACAGTCATCTCTGTACCCAGCAAGGGTGGATTAGGGTTCTGGTGAGTAGCCTGGTCTCTATCACACTGCATAAACACCATGCATTGCATCTCTGTATCTGTCCACTTATCTCTACCTCACCACCCAACAGTCGGGTATAGACCATTATCACTCATGGAAATCTTCAAAACTAATTTGTTCATCCACATCTATCTTTAATTTTTGTTACATTTTATTAAAATGTGTCTATGTAAATTTTGCTGTTTGAACCATCTCTTAAACTATCTCAGCATCCCAAACTTTGCATGAGTTAAGCACTAGCTTCTCACCTCTTTCCTCCCAATCCCCTGAGAGCCAGGCAGAGCTTCCCTGTCCATCTCCAAATCCTCTGCAGTCAGAATGGTCTCCATTAAAATTCCTCATGATTTAATCCTTGCACACACTTTCACATGTGTATTCATGCACTCTCATACACATATACACATGCACAGAGTTTGTATAAATACCTTGGTTCTAGTAAAATCATGACAGACTCACTGAGGTCTTCACTCCATGGAGGTCCAACCCAAGCAGCCTCTCTGGCCTAATGTGAAGGTACCACTTGAAGCAGATTCTGTACTTCCTCAGCCCACACATTGTTTTCTCTTTGCCCTCTCCAGCTTCTTCCTAACTTGGGATCTGTACATTTGCCATTTCTTCCCTACATGTTCATCCTTCCCCACTCACCTTGTTGATCTTAGTATCTTTTGGATCTCATTTCACCTGTAACCCCCTTAGCCACATCTCCAAATTTCCCAAGTAGACAAAACCTTCCATTGTATAATCTTGTAGTATTCCCAGGTCTTCTCAAAGGAATTATCATCTGTTTCCTAGTTTTGTAAATATACCCTCCATCAGATCTCAGGTTCTATAAGGCTGGGGACTGTGATTTTTATGCTCACTGTGCTATTCCTAGTACCAAATATAGTACCTAGTGTTTAGTAGGCACTTAATGAATAAATCATGAGCTAGGAGGTGAGTGCTGGGAGCAACAGGAAGGATTAAAATCAGATCTACAGAGATGGAAGGAAGAGTATGAAAACATTGGTCAAATGGTCTGAGTCTAAGAGGAAGACACTATCCATTAAGGGAAACAGTATAATTAAATTACTAATTTAATATATATTCATGGGAAGTCAAATCCCTTTAGCATGCTTGTTTTTAGCATGTTGTTTTAAAAAGTCTTACTGACAATACTATGCTATGATACCACTGGAAGAAACAATGTCTTAATCTAAATATATGCTTTCTTTGAAAGGGAAGAAAAATCCAATACTATTGAATGGTGACCACTACATAAATAATTTCATACAATAGGTATTGTTAATGAGGATCTCTTAGTGAGATATCTCTGACATGTCTACTACATTCCAGGACATGAACCTGAGTCTGAGCTTGAGCCACAAAGTAACAAACTGAGACTCATAAAAGCCCAGAGTAAAACAACATTGTTCAGAATTTCATGTAAGTTCATGGTGCCACTTGGCCTCGATCCTGGTATTCAATTAACACACTTGTTCCTCTCTAAAAATTGAACATATCAGTAATATTAATCAAGTTATTAAAAATCTTAAATGTTTTATCCCTGCATTTTTAGTTCTGGGTTCTTAGAAAACAGATCCCATGGGAGCAATTAAATATTGATACTAAATCGTAAAGGTGAAATTCCAAGACAGAGACAAGGAAGACAGAAGAGTGTGAGGAAGAGAAGGATGGGGAACAATATAAAATGAGGCCTCAAAGCGCTGGCCACACAGTAGGGAGGGAAAGGGAAACTTGGTGAGGGATTCTGCTCAGCCATGGAAAAAGACTTTTCCCAGCCGGTGGAGAATGTGCCTGGGACCAGCCGGTGGGTGTGTTGGCCTAGAGCTTTCCTCTCCACAGTCTCTTCTTGTGGGGCAGAGGTGATCTGTATGGAGTGAACTCTCCAGATGTCATGGGAGGCCCCTGTGCAGCACTCAGGGAGGCAGAGCTCACGTCCTGAAGTACTGTCTTTCTGAGTCAGGACCTGGTAGAGGCACAAGAGTTGTCAAGTGTAGTGGGTAGCTTGGATAGTGGAGCCACAGGCTCATCTTGGAACAGGCTGCCCTTGGCAGCAGAAGGCAGCCTAGGGTTGAGGAGTCAAGAAAGCCAAAAGAATCTGAAGATCTACTTAAAAATATGTGTGATACACAGCAGTTTGGGAAGACTGGCATATTTAATACAGTAAGCTCTTAAATCCTAACCTCCTCTCTTACCTACCAGATGGCTACAATTTCAAAAGACTGACAACACTGTCTTAGTGAGAATGTGTATCAACAGAAATATTCAAACATTGCTGCTGAGAATTGGCTCAACAATGTCAAAAAAACTGCTTCACAATTTCTACAAAACCTAAACATGCACCTGTTTGATATCTCCAATTTCAACTTCTAGATATTTTCCAGTACAAATTAGTATATTCAGAAGACATGAATAAAAATGTTCATAGTAGCTTTATTTAAAATAACATCAAACAAGAAGTTATCCAGTGTCCATCATAAAATGACCAAGTGGGTTATAGAGGATGTACAATGAAAAGCTTCATGAAAATAAAATAGTAGCACCCTATAAAATGCAAAACAAGATGGAGGAATTTCACAGATATTATATTGAGTAAGATAATCCAGACATAAAGTACCTGCTAAATGAGTTACTTTATGTGAAGTTCAAGAGGATCATATCAGTAGTAATCTTACCAAGAATCTGTTTCGTTTTCTAAAGGGAAGTAATTTCCCAACACTCACACACACACACACACACACACACACACACACACACATTCTCACACATACACCCCTCCTTTCCTATGATTTTATGAAGTTAATCTCATTTTCTTGGAAACATATTAATAAGAGCACTAGAGTACTCAAACCAATAGCTTTAGGATTTGTATATTGAACCTTTCAATTTGGGACTCATGGAGTAAGGGTTCTATCCAAGGTATCTCATAAGTTGTATAAGAAAAAGAACCATTTCCAATTTTTAGAAAAGACGTACTATATTTTCTCCTTTCATATCTAAAGCTTGAAATCTTCAACTAAAATACTTGATTATCAAATGTAAACAAACATTTAGGCCAAACACAAGCTTTCGATGGATCTCATATATTGTTAAAAATTTTTGCTTTTTGTTCCGAGAAGAATGATGAGGAGAAAAAAAAAAAAAAAGCACTAAGAAGACACAGAAGTTGACCAAGTTTTAGTTCAAGAAGATCAACATTCAAGTCCATCCAGTGACAAGACAAAAATCTCAGGGAAAATAACAATGAATAGAGGAGAGAGATATCCTCAAAGGAAGAGTGAGACAATAAAGTCAACCAAAGAAAGAGGACTTCTTACAAAAAAAGACACCATGAAAGAGACAAGTGTGGGACTCTATGAAAAGGCCACTGAGGAAGCAAAATGCACAAAAAGAAAGAACTTTAGATGAAAAACAAAGATAAAAATATTTAAAGGGCGGGGTGAAATGGTAGAGAAAAAAAGAATAACCAATTGCTATGAGGGCAAGCATGACTTTACTCAAAAGCTGATGTGGTCCCAGTATCAGGAGGCGAACGTCATTCAGTATTTCACCCAGTCTGATCTGAAAATGAAGGACAATGGCAGGTCTCCAGCAGAGGAGAAACCCAGGGACCTGGAAACTTGGTCCTTTATCCTGTAGGAAAGTGCTTCCTGTATTGCATGGTCCTAGGATGGAATAGCAGGGTGCTAGCAAGAGAGTTCACACTGTTGGCAGCTCACTTTATTCTGGAGGTGCTAGTGCCCATCCTGTTCAAGTTGTGGTCTAATTGAAGAGAGAATATTTTCCTGCAGTGTGAGGAGTCAAGGTTTGGAGTTGAAAACCTGGAAGTGCTGTCCAGTCTTTCTTCTAGTACATCCCAGTCAACTAATTTTATCTCTGACTCAACATCGTCAGTGCTAACCCAGAATAATACTTCTATTGGAAGTCATTTAGTAAGATAATGCAGAAGGACTTTTCATCCAACATAAAGCACTGTATAAATTTTAGTAATTATTCCTATCACTTTGGGTATTGTAGACAATTGGAGCCTCAAACAATTGGAGTTGATAATACAAAACAAGAGAAGCATAGATGTTGTGTGTGAATGTCTTGGGCTTAATGTTTGCTTCACCAACGAAAAGGTCGGCATCTGTCTCTGAGTGGTGAAACCTCAGAGGCTGTGTGCATAAACCAAAGTTTATTGAGAAGAGTGACTACCGGTGAAACATGAAACAGCCTGGGCCCCAAGCTTCACATCTCCTGAAAAATTTAAATAGCTCATTCATTGCCCATAGTTGTGCCTATCTGGTACATTTTGGAGAATTGATATGTTAACAACAACAACAAAACAGAACACAGTTGATTAATTACTGCAAAATCTGTTTTTGGGGAAAAAATGAAAAGTTGTTGTCCTGTTATATTTCTAAAAAACTAAGCATTTTATTGCTTCTACAAATTGTTCCCTGGAAAGTAGTTTCATTTTCTAATTGTTCATAAATTTCCTGACAGGTGGTTACACGGTGGGTATAACATCGTTATTTTTATTTTATGATATACACTGCTTTAACGAGGAAATTTGGAAGGGCTGGGTACTATATATCACCTGTGCACCCTGAAAATGTGTAGGTAGTAGGTACAGCCCTGTCTCCTGCTCTCCTAAGTATTTGCAGGCAGTCTGGACAACTGTGTTCTGTTGAGAGACATTAAAACAATTACTGTGAGAATAAGTCACTTTCACATGGCTACTGTTTTGCTTAAAAATAAGATTCAAGAATGACTTTCACTTTCACTGGAAGGCTTGATACATTCATTAGTAAGGTCAAGAAATTTCACACTTACATATACATTAAGCATTTGAAATTCATTGATCACTGGTGACCATTACTAGTGGTTGTTGGAGAAACCTAGGTGGACTGTTCTTTTCAGACTCTTCACTCTGAACTTTAGACCTTTAACTCTAGAATGTGACAGTAAATAATGAAAAAAGAAAACAAAGATTATGTATATAGGGGGTGGGGGGTTGCAGGGCGGGAAGAAAGGGGAAAAATGAGAATCAAGTCATGTCATATTCTGGAACAAACTATCAATGTTGAATGCGATAATGATGAGTACTCAATGTACCAATAAAGATTTAAATTAAAAACAACGAAGTCACTAAAACATTTCTTAGCTTAACTGCAGCACCTAAGATTTTAGATAGATCATAGCAAATACTCAAGAAATATTTGCATTTTATAGTCTAACTTTACTCACCATATATTTGCAGGGTTAATATATCAATTCATCAAACCATTGTGTTATGTATATAACCGTATAATTTGTATAAAGGCAGTTGTAGTAAAAAAAATGTTCAGTAACTAGGTTCCAGTGTTTATGAGGACTGAGGAGGTGGAAAGAGCTTGTATCCTTGTCTTTCCCCCCATCCTTATGGACACAGAGCAGATCAAGGTTATCAGCCTCCAAGATGCTAACTTGTTACTGCTTCTAACACTGTATTTCAATAGATTCTGAAACTGCATGCCCTGCTTTCCTTCCAGACACTTCCTTGTCCTAGTTTGACCAGGCACTCATATTGCTAGGGATCCTCTGCCTTCCTTCTCATTCTCTTTCAATGATGCCTTGTCCTCACATAAATGTGGATGGCTGGTCGCTCCAGGAGTCTTTGTCTTACTATACACACTGCTCTACGTGGATCTCACCTTCCAAGATCTAGCCATGATGCTACAGCCTGGAAACCTCTTTTGGCCTCCTAAGCAGTTTGCTGCTGGACATACACACATGAGTGTCCATGGGTGACCCTTGACACCTCTCTCTTTCTTATTCCTTTAAAAACATGTTCAGATCTGTTATTTTTAATTATCAGAATACATTCTTTATAGTCAAAATGAACACTTTGACAAAGTTCTTGCCACTTCTACCTAGATTCCCCCTGATGCCTCCTGCTTTCAATGGTTTTGTTTTTGCACCTGTCTCATTCTCTTCTATCTATAGCCACCAGACAGGCTTTGCATATCAACCTAAGTAATGTGGGAGGTACCAGCAAAGAGTGTGCCATATTCATGCCAAGTTAACAATATCATTCACAGCTCCTCAATGTGCTGGGTTTTATGACCCTCCCAAACCCCAGCCAGTTTGAAATGCCCTCCTCCATGCATTAGGGCTAGAGGCTCGTTTTCAAGCATTTCAGCCACATCTGTACCTGTTACGTTGTACATTATTTGTATGATAAAATGTCTGCCTCCATTGAAATGTTCAAGAAAAACTCATTGAACTTGTGCTCTGAGTAAAGCTCCAGGCCATATGTAGTCAGAGTGCACCTGATACAAATGAAACAAATAGCCGTTAATGGAAAAAGCACCTCAGGTGTCATAATAGATGTATGAACAGAGCACAGCGGGGCTCAGAGAAGGAAGCTGTCAGTGCTCCTTAGGGACAGCTGGAAACATCTTGCAGGAGAATCGAAATGGAACAGATTTGGGAAGGATGATTAGGAGTAAGCCCAACTGGCAAGGGAGGCCAGTGTATGCTGCCGAACAGCACAGACGGCTGAGGGTTCTCAGAGGAGGCCAGGAGCCTGGAACACGAGGAGAGAGAAAGCCAGACAAAAAGGAAGAAAGTAAGATACAGCGAGGAATTAAGACCAAAGTTATGGCAATTGGAGACCATGGAAAGGTTGTAACCTTGAAGAAAAATATGATTAATGTGGCTAGATTTTGATTTTCGAAATATATGTCTTATCATGAATGCAGATAGAGGGTACCAACATATGTGAAAGAGCGGTTTCAAAAAACTAAAAGTCAAATTTATCTATATGAATGGGTTTTCCTGTTGGGTATAATGATCAAATAAGAGCATGTTGATATGGCCTAAATAAATGACTCTGCCCTAACAGATAGGAATGTGTCTAGGATTCAAGTGGGTCTGTTGGCATTGGGTATAAGATGGAAATTAAAAAAATGTAGTTACTAATCAAGCTGCCTGAGCTTTAAGTTATGTAGTTTTTCAGATTTATTCTTTAGCTGAAAATATGTCTTATGTACAACATTTTAAAGAAAGAATTCTAAATATGTATATCTAGATATATCCATATATATCCATATATATATATCCATATATATCCATATATATATATCCATATATATATAAAAATTTTAAATGACCTTTTTATGATACATTTGAATGATGAAACATCACACCTGCCAACACTGAAAGACTATAAATAGATAGTGAAATAGAGATCTAGAGAGAAAAATAAGCAGATCCATTACATGTCTCCTGCAATTAGGAGAGTATTTTGGTTGCAGAGTAGAGGGAAATGGTCATTAAACTGCTTCAAAAACTAATGAACAGGAGATACAAGACAGATGATGGCCAAAAAATATATTTATCTATTGAAAGAATTATGGTGGAGACCATGTGAATTATCTAATACCTCTAGCATCCCAAATGAATTGATTGGATTTGCTGACCAGCAGGTAAAATGTAAAGTGCCCTCTGAGGGTGAAAAAGAAGAAAAAAAAATCCAAACTAAATGCTGCAGCAATCTTTACAGAGAGAACAGATTGAGTAGGCACTGCAGTTGTGTTTTCTGTTACTGAATAGAGAAGGTCAGATTTGTCAAGCACCCTGATTTACAGCACCATCTGTCAGGCTGTGGAGATGTAGCCTAGTGGGTGCACTGGTCTCTGCCCTGCACCTTGGTGGTGGAGATGACATGGAAATAGATGGCTGAGAACAAATCCTAGATCACAGTTGTGATCAAGCAAAGCATTATGCCTTTGTGGACAAATAGTCACTGCCTGGCACAGTCATAGAGGCCTTGTGTGAGCTGAGTTTCACCTCATGGGTAGATGATTTCCACCTGGAGAGGGCCTGGAACAGCACTTTCTGTAGATAGAGGCTTGTGTAACATAACTGTTGTGATGAAATACTGGCCTGGCCAAGTGGTAGGTGAAAAGTGCAAGTCTTGCCTCAAGGCACATCCAAGGTTAGTGAAGGCTGATGTACATACCATACGTTGCAAAAGAAGCCAGATGGACAGGTGTTTATAAATCTACACAAAGAAGATTCAAGTGAGAATAAAAGCTAGTGCTTTGCAAAGGAAATGACCATATACAAAGAGTAGTATTTGGAAAATTGAAGATAATTAAGAAAACTAGAGTGACAGAAAAGATGTTATAATGTAAGCTGAAAGTTTTTGAGTTGAAGTGAAGAAAATGGGGGAAAGTTTACAGATTTGCAAGAGGCTCACTGGCCTGAGAAAAGTGGTATTTTGAGAAGATGAGGTTGCCCCAGGTGTGCAGCACAGATGGGAGGAGAAGACAGGTGGTGAGCAGGTACAAGGAAAAGATGGCAGTGAGCTTCCCAGGAGGAATGAAGAAACAAGGAAGAGGCAGGCAGAGAAGGCAAGACTGCTGTGAGTCCAGTCCAAAAGGGCCAGAACTGGCACTGGAGCCTTGTTGGGACTATGGACAACTTACCAAGATTTAAAACATACTTACTGGGATTTACTTCCTTGGATTTGAGGATATCCACCCTTCCCTTCAGGATTGTTGAGACATCTGCCCTGCCCTGTAGGATTTTAAACAAGGATTACTGCACTAGGATTATTGGCTTTAAAATTTACTGGACCTTACTGGGATTTAAGAATATCTGTCCTGCCCTATGAAATCTTCAACTACAGGGATTATTGTGGGACCATTCTTTTTTATGCATGCTAGGATTATGGGTGAAGGCTTGGTACCAAATAAAGGTGCAGGCGAGTTTGGGTTATGAGTTCTTCTGCTCCCTCTTCTGCAGCTGCAGTTTTTGGCCTTTGGCTGCTGCAGCTCAGAGTAGCAAGAGTCGAGCCCGGGCTTGGCCTTTTTCCTCAAGGTTCTGCCTTTGTTGTTTGTTGGTTATTAATCCTTTAACTGTGGGACTGTCAAGGGGTTGGGGTTTGCCATGAGGGTTCTGGCTCCATCTTCTCCCCCTGACTTCCACTAAGACTAAGTCAGGAAGAAAAGAAATATGAGTGGTAATGTTTGGAAACTGTGTGAAAAAAATTATCATTCATTGTTTATTATAAGAAACACAAGGAAGTATAATAAGGGTTTCCATAAACATATACGTGATTCAGACTTTATTTTGTCTTTTGCTACTTTGAGATCTAGGACTTTGTTGACCCCAGAGACACTGCTTTCTTTACAACAGCCACTTCTTAAGAGTGTAAAAAATTCACCTACTCACTTTCCCAGGCCAAGGAACCAATCCAGAGCACAAACCTCTCACCACCTTTTTCATCAGGTTCACCTGCTTTGGGCCACTATCTATCTGCCCTAGTCACTCCCAGGCCATGTCCCTTGCACCAGGGGTGTCCCTGAGAACTGGAGCTATTATTCAAAGCAAGCAGCATCAAGCTGTTTACACTGTCTCACCCTTTCTTTCCCATGAAGAACACAGTAAAGTGTGCCTGTGATTTCCTCTCATGCCCTCTGCCTCCTGCCCATTTCTAGTCTCTCTGGGGCCTCTGGCAGGCTGCTTCCATTTCCAAATATCTGTCAGTCCAGTAAGCTCCTTCTTCATGATAAATATTTCCATGTTGGCATATCCAACATGACCCAATGAAAGCATGTTTCAAGTATTTTCTTAAAATCATATACTGCTGATAGTTCATTCTCAGCTTGGTTATGCAGCCTATATGATCAACACAAGTTCCAAAGATTATGTATATCTAAATCATTGTTTTTTTGTATGTAAAAACAAGCCGATTTTCCACTTGGCCTGTGCAGCCACAATCTAAATAGTGTCAGCTAATTTATATGTAATTTTCAATGCGATTTTTAGCTGCCTTAATGATGTGTCTATTGCATATAAAAATAGAGAGTAATACCATGGATGTTTTCAGAAATTATCAGAAAATATTCCAAGAAACCACTGTTTTTTATTACACCAATAAAATCTTCTTTTAAAATGTCACAAACATCTAAAAATGATTTTTTTTTCAAGTTGGTCCTAGGTGCAGCATTGGGTTCATCATATCCTTCAGTTTATGACACTTTGCTATCCTTGAACTGTGGAAATGGTTCTCCTTAAAAACAATGCCATACAGCTGAAAAAGTTGAAAAAGTATTGACTGTAATTGTTAAAAAAAATGTGGTTCTTCTACAGAATGGAGTATTATTCTGCCATAAAAAATGATGTTTAAATCATTTATACTTAAATGGACATACCTTAAGGATATCCTCATAAATGAAATAAAATAGGTCATAGATAGGAAAATATAGCATCTTTTCTCTGGTATGAGAAAATAAAGATGTAAATGAGCTCTAAAATTGTATGTTATATATTGTGAAATAGAAAATACTCAAAGTGAAATAAGGTGAAGGTGGAAAAATAATGAGATTATAATAAAAAAGAAAGGAAACAAATTGTATGTATATAGGGGGGTGGTAGGGTGGGTAGGGCTATGGGAAAAAATGAGAATTAAGTTGTGTCTTATACTGGTACAAATCTCCATTGTGGAGTGCAATCATGATGTGTATATGTAATACATCAATAAAAATTTCAATTAAAAATGTTTAAAAAAGACTAATTTCATTATTTTCCAAGTAGGTTAAAGTAATCAATAATAATAGATTAACAAAATAAGGTACCAGAATATATATTTTAAAATATGAGGGGGTAAAAAATATTAACCAAAGTATATTTGCAAAATAATATAATTCACTTATTATGGAGAAATTGTATATTAAAATGTCAGTTTGTAATTACTATATTGGCATTTTAGAAATTAGGACATTTAGCAGAGGGAATGCTGCAGTTGACAAGAGCATCACCATGCATTACAGTGTGAGTTACTTAGGTACACTGTACACATAAAGTCTTCACAATGATAATTGAATACTTGTAAATTTTTACTGAGCAATAACTAAAATATACATGTCAGTGTATCAAGATGTTGCTCACATTGTTGTTTGTCAAAGTAAAACTATTATTCCAATTAGTAGGGAAATGGTAAATTACTGCACAGCCATTAAAACTATACTTGTAAAGAATTTTTGAAAAGATGAGAAAACCTGTTTATGCAATTATAAATTAAAGAGCAGTCATAAGTGTATGTCTGTGTGTATGTTCTCATAATTGTGAGCAAAGAACTTATACCATTATTTACCTACTAGTACAGCTAACATGAAAAAGACTGGCAACATCAAATACTTATGAGGAGGGAGAATAGTTGCAACTATCACGTACTATAGTAGTACATAATTTTATACTATAAAATTAAACATTTTAAAGGTGTATGGTGGTTTTTAATAAATTTCAAGACATGTGTCCACCATTTTTCAGCAATTTATGCCTTGATATTTACATACAACAAATAAAAGCATATGCCACATGTACTTGTGAAACAATATAACAGATTGGTTTGTCATAAAAGAAAGAAACTGGGAACAAGCCAGATATACATCAGTGGGACAATGGATAAATGAGGTATTTTATGTTCAATAAAAATAAAAATGAAGACTCATGGTTGTATATAACATAGAGAAAAATTTCAGAAACATTATGTTACTTGCAGAAAGCTAGACAGAAGAAGAAGCGTATATATAAAGCCATAGAGAGAAAGTTCATAGCAGTCCAATTACTGTGGTCATAGAAAACAAAAAGATGCTGCTAGAGAAGGAAAGTTATCAGAGAATCTTCTAACAAAATTTTATTTATTCATTTTGTGAATATACATAAACTATTCAAATCTCATCTGCTTATATACTTACCATCTCTGGAATGTAAATTTGATCTCAATAAAAATTCCACATGTATTAAGAAATGGATTAAATTCTTAAATGTTAAAAGAACAAAACAACCTCATAGTGACTGCAGGTATACAGATAGAGAGATAGATAGACAGAAAGACAGACAGATAGATAGATAGAATATATATAAATTTTCCAGAAGATTATAAATATATATCCCTAGGTTTTAAAGAACATTTTTAAAATCAAAATGAAAATCCCCAAAATTTAGCTTAACAAAGAAAATATATTTATATTTAACTTTAACACACAAAATGCTAGTGATAAGGGTATTATAAAAATTCAGTAGATTCACAATAACAAGTGTATTGAAAGGCTGGGGATTTAGCTCAGTGGTTCTGGCACCTGCTTTGCAAGCACAAGGGCCTGAGTTGTATCTCCCATAACACATACTACAATACCAGGCATGGTGTCTCACACCCACTTCAGTCAGTACAATATACCACAGTGTCGGGTGTGGTGGCTCACACTTGTAATCCCAGCACTTGGGAGGCAGAGGCAAGAGGATTGCTGAGTTGGAGGCTGAGTTCAGGACCAGCCTGAACTACAATGTGAGACCCTGTCTCAAAAAAAAAAAAAAGTGTATATAAAAGCACAAGACATATCTGTAAAATACTGCAGTACAGTGAGATATGTGACTGAGTATACAGTCAGAGCCCAAGTAAATCAAGATTGTTTCTTTGTTTATATACCAGACTTCATTGAAAATCTAAGGATCTGTTTCTAGAAGGCCATTGAATCATAAGTTCTGTCCAGGTTTTCAGTTTGGTGAAAAATGCATAGCTGGAAATGGAAATTTGGCAGTCATACTCATCTGGGCAAGGCCATTAAAACGGTTTCTGCCTGAGTGATCCTTTCTGTAATATTCCTAAGAGAAGAATTCCAAGTCTGTAGAACTCTAGCATAACTATTGCATGTGAAGATTTAGGCAGAGTCTTGTTGGACCCCTCAGGGTGCCTCAAACATCCTTATTCTAAGCACCTTTGGGTTGGCCATGACCGAGATAATAAATTCACAGAACTGCCATGAAAGCATTATCTGACATTTATGTAATAATATATGATTTAAAAGGTTCCTTTGCATTCATTAACTTATTAGACCTTCACAACTCTGTGACATAAGAAGAGCAGGTAATACTATTTCTATGTTAAAGATGAGAAAATTGATATTCAGCCAGATAAAGTAATTTTTGTAAGGTCAGCTATCTTTTAAGTAATAGAACCTGGGACATAGAAGTGTCTATCTCTCCAGCAGTATAGAATTTTCAGGATATCGTCCTTTCTCCACTGCTGCATAACGTAGCCTCAGAGGAGTCTTCCTGAATGGATCCACAGAGGTTAGCCTGAATATATCTATTTCCTATATCTATTTTCTGCTGTTTCCACTCCTTCAGCAATACCTCTTTTTGTATGTGAAACGTGCATCGATTCTGTCATATTCACTCCTCAGTTGTCACTTAGCCAAACTATGCAAATCTGACTCCAAGTTGTTGCCTTCAGCGTACAGCCCCTCCACTCTGGACTCATTCCAGCTCTTCAGATGGGCAGGGAGGAGTTCCATCACCTGCAAATGTAGTGAAACATGAGTCTTTTCTGTATATCTGTTGGATACCTAGCTAAAGATGCTCTCACCATATTGGAACAGAGTCCTGTCATGACAAGTTTATACTCTGAAACCCTTCATGACAGCTTATCAGCAACCAGAAGTACATAGGACTTGTATCTTGAGCTGAAGTGACAGAGGAGCCTAAGGAAATACTGTTGCTCTGCCACTCGGTGTGGTCCTCCTGGTTCAGAAGATCTATGCAAACTTACTAATATGATTTTTTTATATACAAGAGAACACATTAATACTGGTGTTGGGGGAAATGATAGTCATAATTCTTTCTATTGCTGAAATTGAAAACAATTTGAGATATAAGAGGAGAAAACAAACCTGTCATCCTTATTTCTGATACAAATGAAAAATGGAAAAAAATGTATATTTTTAGGCAAATGGACATTTCAATACCTGGCCTCAAAATTCTAATACTGACCCATAGAACCCCAAATAAATGGTAGGAGACCCTGGGCATCCCTGAGTTGGCTTCCTCTACAAGACAGTTTGGGACAAATGTCAGAAAGTCGACCTGTAAGGGGTGGGAGGCAGAGAATGATTTACCTTGTCCTGCTTTATCCTTTCAACATCACTCCTCAGCTTAAGACATCACCTTTCCATTGGTGCTGAGGGGTGTGAACGAGGGTGGTACAAATGGAGGCATGAGGTTCAGAAATGAAAGAGGGGAGCAAAGCACAGAGTATCGCTGGGCAAAGTTCGGATTATCACTTCTCTCAGGCAAAAATAAAGATCAGTAGTGTTTCCTTCCAACTTCAGCCCAAAGCAGTTCGAACAACAAAACTATGTATTGTCTCATATAATAAGTCAAGAAGTGAGTGGAAGTCAGGGCCCTGACATAGTTTCAAGTTGTAGACTCCCCTGTCTTCCCAGCTGATTCAGGGAAATATGTGGCCATGATAGTATTAACAGAACTAAGAAAGAAAGGGCAATTTCTTCCATGTACATTTTGGTTAAGGAGAGAAAGCTTCTTCAAATATCTGTCCTCAAATCCTGCTAATTAAGATTTCATGACCAGCCCTTGCCTAGACTAACTATGAGACACTCTCATTTTGAAAATGAGTTTCTGGCATTTGGTCCTTTTTAGAGAAAACTCATCTCTGTCATTAGGAGAGTTGGTGATGTTGGGAACAGCTGGACAGGTAAGCAGTGCCTGCCATTACTGGATAGAAAGGTGTGCAAAGAACATTCTGTATATGTGAAAAAATTCTGCAGAGTAAATTGCATACAAGAACCTCTAACAACTTCATGCATTTTTGAGTTCTCATTATCTTTCTGAGATAAAGTAAAGCAAATGAAGATTTAAACTTAAGTGTTATAGTCATACTTAAGCTGAAGCTTCAAAGATTGCTTGCTTGACACAAATTCACTTATTGAAAAGATTGATAGTTAGAGTTGGACTTTGATGATAATTTAGTCCAATTTCCTAGTCATCAAGGCTGTCCACAGGTCTCCTCTTCCTCCTCCCCCATTTTCTTCTTCCTCTTTCTCTCCTCCTCCTCCTTTATTAATTATCAGTCAAGTTGGCAGTGAGAATTCACTGAGCCCATACACCCAGGACCAGCAACTTGGCAGGTTAAGATGCCACACTATCTCTTTGCTGTATGCAATCTTCTGTAGAGGAGCACATATTCAGTGGTGAACATTTTCTTGGACATTTCAGTGGTTCCTGGCTCATGCACTTGTCTTTAGAGCTCCCATATAATGTCTTTACTCTGAGCCAGAAACATTGCCCATGATGACGGCAGTGTAAGTGAGTCCTTCTGGATCAATTTCCAGGCTGCAGAAGATTAATGAGCAATTACATAGAGGCTCTTCTTCCTACAAACATTTGCAAACAGTGTAAGACTCCAAATTTCCCAGTCTAAAATGATGGGAATGGCTTATTTTAAAAATACAAACAACTCTTTCTGTCACTGCAAAATGAAAATGGTGTATATTTGAGAGCCCTAAAGGACACTTAATTTATTTTCAATCTGCTCCATCTTGTCCTTTAATCATGAAGAGAAAAAAAAAATAAAGAAAAAAAAAACTTTAGTCAAATGCTTGTAAAGCTCAAGGAATGATTGATGGTTTATATGAATAGTGCTCTTTAAAGCACACAATATAGGGGGAAAAAACCTACTTCATTTCCCTAATATATTTTGCTTTTTTTTTTTTTTTTTGCTTTTTAAATGGAGCTTCATTCAAAGAAGAAAAAGGAAGAATTCATAACTATGTCTGACTTATCAGAGAAGTTTGACAGGAAAATGTTTTTGTTGTTGTTAACCAATCTCTGTCAGCCATATTTAATCTATTATTTTGATAAAAACTTCAGGAAAGATCTCAGATGACACCATCATCAAAATTGATTTTATCAGACAAGATAATCTTTGCTGCCCACAAACAGTACTTTTTAAAAAATATAACACTTCTTGAATTCACTCTGTCCCACTGCCCTTGGAAGCCCAGAGAAAGTTTTGAACAATTATGACCAGGATTCATCGTTTAGAATCTCTCCAAACAAGAGAACACAGCAGGAGGTGGAATTCCTGTAAGCAGGTTTCAGTGTGTAGTCACACTGAAAGGAAACAAAGCTGAAATGGTACGTTTATAACAGGACATGTTGAAAATAGACCCATGGGTATAGTGTGTCCATTGTTTGCAGCAATAAAGTGCAAATGAAACCAGTTTTTGCATGCACAATTGGGCATATGCTTTCTTAAATACCTGATTGTGTATGCAAATGAGTATTGTGCACCCAGTTACCTGTTTGCTATATTCATATTTTTAAAGTCTTTGCAAGTGCTTTTATTGTTTTTTAATAAAACTGTTCTAAATTGTTTGCAGATAAATGGTGCTTTAGAAAATTATTGCCTTAAATTCTAGATTTAAACAAGCCTCTAAGAAGCCTTTCAATGAATGAATCTGTGTTAGGAAAGGGAAAAGCAGAGTTAAGGCAATTACCCAAGTGATTCCAAGTAAAAAGCACCCTGCAGATCTTTGCCACATGGCCATGGCCTTTTAAGTAAGAAAAAAATGCCTGGTCACCCAGCTCACATATCTCTGCTCTTCTTTTAGAGAGTCGAGCCACACCACCGCTCAACCCTGGGAATGCGGGAGTCTCCGCCTCCCTGGGACTGTATCCTGGCATAGACAAGGGAGGCTCTTTGCTGCTTTATCCAAGCAAATAAGCTTTCCACATGATGCATCCTTGCTTGTATTTTTCCCACCTTTTTACAGAAAAGATGTAGTGAATGTGAGAATACACTAAATAAAGGTAACAGAACAGTGAATGAGTGGAAAGGAAAAATTTCTGAATAACCTTTTTGACACTGCCTTCAAACTCTTCATGATCTACAGTGATAAAACACTGAAGATTTATTTTCACGTGTAAGAAACTGCCCTGTACCCACAGGAGATGGTAAAGTCTGCACTCAGAGGCTCATGGGGTATTTTTATATTTATCATATAAAGTGCTGTCTGCTCACTAATAAGCTTCATAAATATTTTTCTCTTCTCTGAAAAAGAACTTGAGAAGAGACCAATTTTGCAAGGTTACAAATAGGAAAAAGACCCAAATTTCACATGTTCTGTTACTTCCGTAGAAAGGTGTATCTGAGTTACTTCCTTACTGCCTACTTGGTGAGGCTGTTTGTATCTTTTGTGCCACATGGCTTCCTGGACAACACCCTGCCTCCGAGTCACACACCCCAACATCTGAGCTATCGACATATTTCTTATTTCTGTAGTTATTAAACTTACATAAAAGGCAAGATCTTTCCCACTGAATGTTGCTGAATTTTTTCTGTGAATATGCCTGAGTCTATATAAGATATACATGACAGTCCCTTCAATACTGTGCCTGATTGCTTCCTAGTTATATTTTTTTCCAATCCTGGCAGATCCGACCTTCTTTAGCCTCATTATTGTGCCAAGTCCACCTCCTTGTTTTATTCCCTGTCCTCTCAAAGTTGATGAGCTATCTGGAATTATATGGCAGCCCTTCTCTGATTCCATATCAATGAGTCTCACTGGTAAGGCTTCCAGTCACTATAGTTTCTGCCCTTGAATTTCAGTTTCAGAAAAGAACTTGTCTCAGAGACTAAGTTGTTACCGTTGCTTAGCAGGTCTTTGTCCATTGCATTTGCTACCAGAGCTTTCCACTGCTCAATTTTCTTTTGTTGGTGTGTTTCTCTTTCTAGACTAGCATCTTGTTAGTTTTGGGACTTTGTTTAGACATTTTCAGATTTAAATTCCACTTTAAATCTTAAGGTTCTTAAATGTTAGGTTGTTTCTTTCTTTGTATTTCCAGAGGCACTTGTTAAGTGCCTTTTGTGTTCCAAACAATCAGACACCAACAAGACATGGGACAGACAGGCACTGGGGTAAGGAATTTACTTGCATCGAGACCCATTCACATTGTTGGATCATTGGCCTGTGTTGGAAATCAGGCTTCTTCAGAAACCAAAAATCACCTACTGTTGCCAATGGAGTCCTGCTCAGGAAAGTTTCTACTTCCTAGAGGTTTTTTATCTAGACATGGAGTACAGGAAAGGTAATTATTTTGGGCCAGCTACTTCTGTCCCACCCACCTCTTTAGACCAAAGTTGCAAAAAGACTTAGTAACAGTACTATTGCTAACAGTAATAATAGACATTAGAGTCAAGTGTGCCATGAAGATGTGGACTTATGCCTTTATTTTCTACAATGAGCACAGAGCAGTGAGACTTAATGGGAACTGAGATCCTTTCTCAATAAGCAAAGAGCCACACAGAAGAGATGAATATGAGAGAGAGGATGATCAGTTCCTCAGCGAACATTTAGAGTGTTTCCCATTGTTCCTCCATGAAGCAACTGCTTAGAAATACAGAAACAGAATCTCTACTTTTAGGTTATCATTAGGGTTGTGAGGAAGATAGGTACATATAATTATGGCGTGTCTAAAGAGCTACAAAAGGTAATACACGTAATGTGCATATGTGACCTGGTAAATGCAAAGTTTTGCTATGGTGTGGAACACAAGAAGCAAACAGGTTGTGAGGATTTTCTTTTATTTATATTATAGTAATATAAATTATTCAGTTTGATCAGGTTTCAGTAAAATTTCTTGTATCTAGAGTCACTTACAGTGATGGATCATGTAACTGTTTAAATCTAATCTATTTCTGAGTGTATAGGTTATCTGCTCTGCCATGTCCTGCCATCAATTGAGTCCTGTTTAGGATGGTAATGCATTATATATAATTCATATGTTGCTGTAGATTTTGTAAATCCTGTGTTCAGACCCCTACAGTTAATAGATACAATAGAGATAACCATGGCTGGTAACAGAATGAAATTTAATGTTGTGTGACTTTATGTTACCAGGGAGCTATGTTTCAGTAGTACAAGCTATGAATTTCCTTATCATTTTGTGCCTTAATTTAGCCTGTGTGTATGTATGCAACATCCAGCTGTATCATGATAGGATGAGCTACCTTTTGCTGGTCAGGGTCTTCTGGTAATAAGAGCAGCTTCTTATCCACTTTTTAAAAAATTATCTTTATTGGTACATTATGAATACACATGATAATCACGTTCAACATTAAGAGTTTTTACTAGAATATAACATGGCTTGATTCACATTTTTTACCTTTTCCCTCTGCCCTGAATCCCCCATCCCCTATATACACAATCTTTGTTTTTTTTTCTTTCTTATAACCACATTCATTTTTCCCTCCTTGTTTACCCTTACACTTTTTCCTTTTAAGTATTTTCTACTTCACAATATCAACTATACATACTGCAACTCATTTACAACTTTATTTTCTCATACCAGAGAAAAGATATTATATTTGCACATTTGTGACCTGTTTATTTCACTTATGAGGATGTCCTCAAGGTACATCCATTTGAGTATGAATGACTCAATCTTATCATTTTTTTTTTTTTTTTTTTTTAGGTTTTTGGAGATAGGGTCTCGCTTTGTGGTTCAGGCTGGCCCTGAGCTCAGCCTCAAACTCATGTCACAATCCTCCTGCCTCTGCCTCCCGAGTGCTGGGATTACAGGCGTGAGCCACCACACCCAGCACTGTGGTATGTGGTACTGGTTGCTACTGGGTGTGGGTCTCCACACCCAGTATTGTTATGTGGTTATGGGGGAATCGAACCCAGGCCCTTGCGCTTGCAAGACAGGTGCCGGAACCACTGAGCTAACTCCCCGGCCCATCAATCTTATCATTTTTAATGGCAGTGTAATACTCCATTCTATAAAAGAACCACATCTTCTTTATCCAGTCTCCAGTTGATGGACATTTGTGTTGTTTTTAAGACTTAGCAATCACAAACTGAGCTGCTATAAATGTGGGTGCACATATGTCACTGTGCAATTACTCTTTAATTCCTTTGTATATATGCCTAGCAGAGCAACGGTGGGGCCACGGGGCTGGAGTCTGCCAGCCTCCAGGCCCACTCCGGAAATGCCTCCAGGGACTCAGTTCTTATGCACTGTTAAAGCAAGCTATGAGCCATGCCTTCGAAAAGGAAGGAAGAATGAGATGGCAAGTATGACAAGACGTAGTAAAAAAGCATAGGTAGAATTGCTCTGTGTTGATCAATGTTTCAGAGAAATATATCTGAAATTTGCTCTTTATTTCTAGCCAGATAGGTGTTGGGGAAACCTCTACCTTTACTAAGTTTAATTGAAAATGGATATGGATTGACTTTGTTCATAAACTTTGCCTACAAATATAGCCGATTGTTATAGCCAATTGTTAATCAAATTTAAAAACATTAAGTATAAACCTCAGTATATTGTTATAATTATGAAAATGTCCAGTTAATAAATATTTAAGTAAAATGACAGCTTAATTAAAAAAAATAACAACTAACTTTGAAGGTCTCCACTAATGTTTTAAGAAATGTCCATTATAGCATGTATTCCACAGTGATTTACTGTGATTTTTCCTAAAACTATTGATAGTTTATGTTTATTGAGTGTCTCCTAGGAACTTTCCTTAATATTTTGCAGGCAATACTTTACTCAGTCCTTTCACTAATTATTTGAGGAGAAAACCAGGGTTAGCTCTGTTTTCTGGATGAACATCCAAGGCTTAAAACCAGCAATTGTTCCAAGATTCCACCACTAATAAATAGTGGGAGTTCTGAAGGTTTTGATGGACCCTACAATATATGCTTCTTGCTTCTCCACTATAATGATTCACAGATAAATCACAAATGTTGCACATTTTTATGATCTTCAAAGAAAGTGGTAGTCCTTTTCACCTTTAACAATTATTTTTGTTCTGTCATATGTGCTGTATCCTCCACCATACACACATCTAAAACAATCAATTGATTAATTGAAAGATAAGCTCATTGAAGCTCAAAACCTTTTCCATTTTAAAATTCTCTGTGAAATCTACATGTTCTTTGAATATTATATATATGCATAAACATATATATAATTTATAGATGTAGTGAATGTGTCATATTTTAACTTGAATTGAATATTCCAGCTAATCAGTCCCTTGACAATAAATCTGTCAAATATTCGGCATTTATAGCCGATTGTTAATCAAATTTAAAAACATTAAGTATAAACCTCAGTATATTATTATAATTATGAAAATGTCCAGTTAATAAATATTTAAGTAAAATGACAGCTTAATTAAAAAAAATAACAACTAACTTTGAAGGTCTCCACTAATGTTTTAAGAAATGTCCATTACAGCATGTATTCCACAGTGAAGATTTTTTTTTAATTTTTTAATCTTTATTGGTACATTACATATACACATCATGATTGCACTCCATAATGGGAATTTGTTCCAGTATAAGACACAACTTAATTCTCATTTTTTCCCCACAGTGAAGATTTTTAACCTTTGAGTGTAGAGAAAGATTTGTTTGCCTCTACCTACTCCAAACACAAACAGATTAACATATGATGATTTTTCTTATAATTTTCAAGATTCACCAATCTGAGTAGATTTTATCCTAAAGTACCAAGCTATTTATGGCAGAAGAGGAGGATGACACAGAAAATAAAAGGACAAAGACCCCGTACAGTGTGATGCAAAGTTGCATCAATAAGAGCACCAAGCAGGCCAGAAGAGGAATCTGCTGCCGTGGCTATCTGTGTGTGCAGTCTTCTGCACATCCAGTTCCTGAGGACTGCATATTCTGAAGTTCTTAAATAAATATTCGGGACCACTCAATCCTCCTGTTTCAAGAATGCATGACTTTGACTATGACGAGGTTTCAAGAAAGTAGAGTTTGTGCTCAGGAAGATCTGAAGAGTGAGAGGAAGCATCCAGTTGAATAACCTAGGAAAGGACAAATAGGCAGCAAGTCAAGCAGGTAGAAAAGGATGGGAATTCCTGAGCAAACTCTACCCACCAAGTCAGCTGACTGAACTGAGAGACCTTGAAGAAGTAAGGAATGGGATGTTGGATGGGATAGTGTTCTGGAGGGTTCAATTTTCATTCTTCTATCTGGACAATATTCTGGAATATAGCCTCTACCTTTACCAAGTTTATTTTAAAATTGACATGGATTGACTTTGTTCACCACTCATCTAGATATTGGATGGAAATTTTTTGTTTGGAAATACATTGTGCTTCAACAAATTAGCTCTTGGGACCCCAACCAGTACAGTGTAGTCCCACAAGAAAACATGTGATGGACATTTGTGCACCCTAAGAAATTTTATCCTAATACAGCATATGAAGCCAACAGAAACTTTACCACAACCATAAGTTGGCTTTAAAGAACCCTCTGATCTGTAGACCTCGATGATGTGACATTAACTACATCTTTATTTTCCCAACTAAAAGTTATGTTTTCTCAAAATCCAATGTCATTATATATTGCTTTTTCTCTAGCCAAGGACCAAGATATATAATAGATAACATGAAATAAAAAGAAAAAAGTTAAAATGAGATGAGGCACTAGGAAGACAGGAGATGAAAAGGGAGAAAGGACAAAAGAAAAGAAAAGAAAGATAAAATAGAAACAAAGCTTTTGTAGATAAGGAGGGGAAGAAGGGTTGAAAGGTGAGAAAGGGAGTGGGGAACATAAGAATTAAAATATATATATATATATATATATACATACATATGATATATGATATATAAGATAGAAGAAAAGGCAAAAGATGCCCTTTTTGTCATCAGAAAAAGGGATTATTTTTCGCTGGCTTCTTCTCATCTGTTCTGCCTTACTTAGCAAAGAGTCTTTTTTTGTTTTGTTTTGTTTTATCTTTTAACCTGTGCAGGCACTCTGAGTTGAGATATACAGATTGCAAGAAATAGTCAGGATTTCAATTTTTATTTCCTGGATCTTTTTAGAGTATTTCTATAGCTCAGCAGAGAAAGACCTCAAGAGAGCTCTCTTACAGGTGAGCATGTGGTTAAATAGAATCAATTCACTGGTATTGTTTTGTTCTTTGTGATGCATATGTTAAAGTTTAAACAGTTCCTGCAAAGTTCAGAATATGTAGCTGTCTTTGAGACTTGCTGGAACTGACCCAGTGAAGATGTGGGAACTGATCCAATGAAGGTGTGCTGATTTCGATTCTTGAACAATGAAGTCCTGCTTTTGTAAAAAACTTGTATATTCTGTGTTGAAGCTGGCAAACATGCAGTACACTTCTGGGTTTTTCTGAACAGAATTATAATACCTTTGCTTTTCTTCATGTAAAAGCTATCACCCAGACTTTCGTAGATTCTTCAGGAGGCCTTGATGTACACAAAGCAAGGCATTCTGCAGAGCAGCATTCCTTTTAAGACTTTTTGTCATCAGGAAAAGGGATTACTTTTCTGCTGGCTTATTTTCATCTGTTCTGTCTTACTTAATTTTTAAAATTAAATTTATTGGTATAATTTAGATATACACAATGATCACATACATCATCTGAAATTTGTACCTACCCATGATATATCTTAATTCTTATTTTTCCCACTCCCTTTAACCCTTCTTCCCCTCCTTATCTACAAAAGCTGTTTCTATTTTATCTTCCTTTTCTTTTCTTTTGTCCTTTCTTCTTTTTCATCTCCTATCTTCCTAGTGCCTTATCTCATTTTAATTTTTCGTTTCTATTTCATATTATCTATTATATATTTTGGTCCTTGTTTTACACTTTCAATTTTTCACAACAGGGAAACAATGATATTTACACACGTGTGTCCAATTTATTTCACTTAAGAGTGTTGTGTCAAGGTCCATCCATTTATCTATCTATGAATGTATCACTTATCCTTATTTATGGCTGAGTAGTACTTCACTGTATAAAAAAACCCCACATATTCTTTATTCATTCATTGGTTGATGGCCATTTGGATTGGTTTTTTTTTTTTTTTTAAGATTTAGCTATTACAAATTGTGCTGCTATGAACATGAGTGTGATCTATGATGCTTTTAATTTTGGGGAGAAGATATCAAGAAGGGAAATAGTTGGGTCAAATGGAACTTCTTTTTTGTTGTTGTTGCTGTTGTTTTTCTAGTTTTCTGCATTATTTTTCTCTTTTTTTTTTAATTGAAATCTTTATTGGTACATTACATATACACATCATGACTGTACTCCACAATGGGGAATTGTACCAGTATAAGACACAACTTAATCCTCATTTTTTCCCATAGCCCTACCCACCCTACCGCCCCCCTATATACATACAATTTGTTTCCTTTCTTTTTTGTTATAATCTCATTATTTTCCCCCTTCACCCTACTTCACTTTGAGTATTTTCTATTTCACAATATATAACATACAATTCTAGAACTCATTTACATCTTTATTTTCTCATACCAGAGAAAAGGTGTGATATTTACCTATCTGTGACCTATTTATTTCACTTATGAGGATATCCTTAAGGTATGTCCATTTAAGTATAAATGATTCAAACTTATCATTTTTTATGACAGAGTAATACTCTATTCTGTAGAAGAACCACAGCTTTTTTATCCAGTCTCCAATTGATGGACATTTGGGTTGTTTCCAAGATGTAGCAATCACAAATTGGGCTGCTATAAACATGGGTGCATATATGTCACTGTGGTATGAGTCTTTTAATTCTTTTGTGTATATACCTAGCAGAGCAATAGAACAGTCAAATGGCAACTCTCATTGTAGTCTTTTGAGGAATTTCCAAACTGATATTCACAGGGGTTGTACAAGTCTACAGTCCCACAAACAGTGGAGAAGGGTTCCTTCTTTTCCGCAGCCTCACCAACATTTGTTGCTGGCTAATTCTGAAATGGCAGCCATTCTTTGTGGAGTGAGATGAAATCTCAGTGTTGTTTTCAGCTGCATCTCTCGAATGACTAATGATGTTGAGCATTTCTTCATATGAGGAAGCCCATTTTTATATTGACTCTTTAAATTTGGAGGTTGATTTGTTTCATTTCTTTATATATTCTAAATATCAGGTTTGGAACAGCTACAAGAAATGTTTGCACCTCTGTTGGGTGTCTCTTTACTCATTTGGTGATTTCTTTTGCTATGCAAAACCTTTTTAGTGACATGACATCCCACTTGTTGATTCCTTGTAATATTTCCTGTGAAATTAGAGTTTTGTTAATAAAGTCTTTGTTAATAAAGTCTTTGCCTAGACCTTTATCTTCATAGAAGGTTTAGGGTTTCTGTTTTAATATTTAGATCTTTGATCCATTTTGATTTTGGTTTAACACATAATGAGAGACAGGCATCTAGTTTTAGTCTTTGACATGTGGAAAGGCAGTTTTCCCAGCACCGTTTATTAAAGAGGCTCTATTTCTTCCAGTGAATGTGTTTGGCATCTTTGTCAAAGATAAGGTGGCTGAGTGTGTTTAGAGTTTCTAATTGTTTTCATTGATCCTTGACTCTGTTGTTTTGTTTTTTGACAGTACCATGCTGTGGGGTTTTTGTTGTTGTTGTTATTGTTTTACCATAATAGCTCTGAAGTATAATTTGTCAGTTGTGATGCTACCTAACTTACCTTTCTTGTCCAGAATTACTGTTGCTATTTTGTCTCTTCTGGTTTCAAATGATTTTTAGGACTGCTTTTCTAGCTCTGTGAGGTATGCTATTTGTATTTTGATTGGGATCACACTAAATCTGCATAACAGATTGGGATGCACTAAATCTGCATAACAGTTTTGGGAGTATCACCACTTTTACTATGTTGATTCTTCATTCCCTTGAGCAAAGGATGTCTTTCCATTTTCTGCTATCCTCTTCAATCTTTTTCAGAGTACTGCAACTTTTGATGTAAAGATCTTTACTTCTCTTGTGAGAGTGATTCGTAAGGATTTTATTTTTTTTTATGCTTTTGTGAAAGGCATAATTTTCCTTAATTCTCTCTCAGTAAGTTTGTTATTTGTGTATAGGAATGTAATTAATTTTTAAGTGTTGACTTTGTGTACAGCTGCAAGCATGAAGTTGGTTGTTAAATCAAGAGGTCTTTTGGTGGAACTTTTGAGGTCTTCCATATAGAGTATCATATCATTTGAAAATAATAATAGTTTAACTTCTTCCTTTCTTATTTTTATTCTTTTTATTTCTTTCTCTTTTCTAATTGCTGTAAGTAATATTTCCAAAACTATATTGAAAAGAAATGGTGAAAATGGACAGCTTTATTTTTTTCCTCATTTCAGAGTGAAATCTTTCAGTTTTTGATGATTTAGTATAATGTTGGCTGTTGGTTTGTCATAGATGGCTTTTATGAGATTAAGATAAAGACCATCTATTCCAATTTTTGGGGCTTTTTATATGAATGGATGATGGACTTGGTCAAATCTATTTTCTGTATCTGTTGAGATAATCATATGGTTTTTATCCTTGAGTTTGTTGATATAGTATATTACATTTACTGATTTGCATATGTTGAACCATTGATGCATCCCTGGAAAATAATCTTCTTAATTTGCTACATTCTCTTTGTCAACCTCTTATGGAGGATTTTTGCAGCCATATATATTTGAGAGATTGGCCTGCAGTTCCTTGTTGGTTGTTGTAGTTCCTTTTTGCCTGTTGTTCCTTTTTGGGTGCTTCTTTGTTTTTGGTATCTGGGGGAATGCTTGCATCCAGGAATGATTTTGGTAGTATTGCTTCCCTTTCACTAAAGAGTTCGAGTAGGAGTAGCATTAAATCATCTCTAAGTTTCTTGTAGAATTCAGCAATGAATTCATCAAAACCTAGGGGTTTCTTTATTGGTAGGTTTTAATTCCATCTTCAACTTCATTAACTGTTACTGGTTTATTTAAAATTTTTATATTTTTATAATTCAGTTTTGGTAATTCATATTTATCTAATAATTTATCCATTTCTTCTGTGTTTTCCATCTTACTAGAATGAAGGGTCTTGAAGTAGGTATTGATAATCTGGATTTCTGCAGGAACCATTGTGATTTCGCTTGTTTAATCCCTATGTACATGGATCTGAGTTTTTACTTTTCCTCATTTGATAATGTTGGCTAAGGGTTTATCAATTTTATTTAACCTTTTGAGGAGTCAACCCTTCAATGCATGATTCATTGTAGTGTTTTCTTAATCTCCATCACATTAATTTCATCCCTGATGTTTATTATTTCTTTCTTTCTTTTTTTTTTTTTTTTCGGTCTTTTTGAGACAGGGTCTTGCTTTGTAGTTCAGGTTGGCCCTGAGCTCAGCCTCAAACTCACATCATAGCAATCCTCCTGCCACTGCCTCCCAAGCGCTGGGATGACAGGTGTGAGCCACCATGCCTGGCACTGTGGTCCGTGGTACTGATTGCTGTTGGGCATGAGTCTCCACACCCAGTATTGTATGTAGTTACCGAGGATTGAACCCGGGTCCTTGCACTTCCAAGACAGGCCCCGAACCACTGAGCTAAATCCCTGGCCCTATAATTTCTTCTCTTGTATGAGCTTTGGGCTTGATTTGTTCCTCTTTTTTTGAAGTTTGAATTTAGGTTTATAAGTTTGTGCTCACTGTTTTCCTGATGCTCACCACTATAAATTTCTCTCATAGAACAGCTTTTCTTGCATCTCATTAGTCCCAATATATTGTACTGTATTATCATTTAATTGTAAAAAATGTGTACTTTCTCCTTTAATTGCATCTGTGACCTACTGGTTGATTATGGGAATCTTATTTAATGTCCATGTGTTTATGAAGTTCTTGTGGTTTCTTTTGCCATGATTTCCAGTTCCATTGTACTGTGGTCTGGTAATAAACATGGGATAATTTCAGTACATTTGCATGTTCTATGGTAATAGGTGGTCTATTTTGGAGAACATGCCATGCGCAAAGAAGAATGTAT
The DNA here is from genome assembly GCA_004026965.1 of Petromus typicus. NCBI lineage: Eukaryota > Metazoa > Chordata > Mammalia > Rodentia > Petromuridae > Petromus > Petromus typicus. Next base: position 77,034 of record PVIR01004107.1, read on the forward strand.
TTTGATACTGTGGTGTGGAGCACTCTGTAGACGTTTTCCAAGTTCATTTGTTCATAGGTTTTGTTTTGTTCAGATGTTCCTTTGTTGGTTTTTTTTTTTTTTTTTTTTTTTTTTTTTTTTTTTTTTTTTTTTTTTTTTTTTTTTTTTTTTTTTTTTTTTTTTTTTTTTTTTTTTTTTTTTTTTTTTTTTTTTTTTTTTTTTTTTTTTTTTTTTTTTTTTTTTTTGGCTAGATGATCTGCCTATTTGTGACAATGGGATACTCAGGTCCTCCATTACAATTATATTAGTGCATATTTGATTTTTCATGTCTATTAACATTCATTTTATATAGTTGAGTGCACTAGTATTTGGTGCATACATACTTATGACTGTTATATATTCCTCTTGGAACCTTCCTTTTACAAGTATGTAGTGAACTTCTTTGTCTGTCTTGATGAGTATTGGCTTAAAGTTCACTTTGACTGAAAATAGAACAGCTATCCTTGGTTTTACCAGGGTCCTATCACATGAATTATTGCTTTCTATCCTTTGACTTTTCCTCTATGATTTTTTAAAAGTTAAATTGTATCCAGAAAATTGTTGGATCTTGTTTTTTAACCATTCTGCCAGTTTCTCTTGATTGGTGAATTGAGAATATTTAGCAATTGATAGCAACTAAGGATATGTATCATCTAATGCTTATCATATTGTTTTGTTGGTGCTGGTCCATTGTTCCTCTCTATTTATTGATTAATTTTTTTTACCTTACCTGATAACTTCTTTCTATTGGTGTTCCTGGAATTATGATCCTTATTATTTCTTTCTAAATATCCTTCAGAGCATTTTGTAGAGCTGATTTTGTAGAGCTGATCTTCAGATTTCTTCAGTTGTTCTTTGTCATGGAAATATCTTATTTCTCCTTTGAGTCTGAAAAATAGTTTTGCAGCGTACGTTAGTCTGGGTTGGAAACTATTTCTTTCAGGACTTTAAATACTTCATTACAATCTCTCCTTGCCTTAAAGATTTGTATTGAGAAGTCTGATGTGGTTCTGATGGACTTTCTTTTATAACTGATATGTTTCTTTTCTTAAAAATACCTTTAATAGTCTGTTTTTGTGCTGAGTTTCTGGAATTTTGATTATTATCAGCCTGGGGTACACATTTATTTGATCATGCCTGATTGAAATTATATGTGCCTTAATTAATTGTATATAAATTTTTTTCTCTATTTTGGACATTTTTTGTGATTACCTTTGTGCGCAGGTTCTTTTGTGTCATTTGTATTGTCTCTTATTTTCTCATTGACTCCAATCAGTCTTATGTTGTTCTTATTTGCATCATCTTGTAGCTGTCAGATTGATCTTTCATAGTTTCTTGCTATTTTTTTAAAAAAAATTTTTATTGGTACATTACATATACACACCATGATTGCACTCAACAATGAGAATTTGTACCAGTATGTGACATAACTTAATTCTCATTTCTCCCATAGCCCTACCCACCCTACCAACTCCACCTCCTACATACATAAATTTTGTTTCCTTTCTTTTTTGTTATAATCTCATTATTTTCCTCCTTCAACCCATTTTGCTTTGAGTATTTTGTATTTCAAAATATATAACATACATTCTAGCACTCATTTACATCTTTATTTTCTCATACCAGAGAAAAGGTGCAATATTTACACATCTGTGACCTATTTATTTCACTTATGAGGATGTCCTCAAGGTAGGTCTATGTAAGTATAAATGATTTAAACTTATCATTTTTTATGGTAGAGTAATTCTCCATTCTGTAGAAGAAGCACGACTTTTTTATCCAGTCTCCAGTTGATGGACATTTTGGTTGTTTCCAAGATTTAGCAATAACAAATTGAGCTACTATAAACATGGGTGGACATATGTCACTGTGATATGAATCTTTTAATTCTTTTGTGTGTATACCTAGAGCAGAGCAATGGCTGGGTTAAGAAATCTTTCTCTTTTTTAGGGCTTTTGTTTGTTTGTTTATTTTTTTTGTTTTTTAGGGGTTTTTTTAAGGTTTTATTTATTTATTAGTTTTGCTTTGTAGTTCAGGCTGACCTTGAACTCACTATGTATCCCAGGCTAGCCTCTCATGCACAGCAATCCTCCTGCCTCTGCCTTCTCAGTGCTAGGATTACAGGCATGACCCAACATGCCCAGCTCTGTGATATGTGTTACTGGGAATCAAACTTGGAATCTTGTGCTGCCAGTCCGATGTCAGAAACACTGAGCTAAACCCTCAACCAAAACATTTTCTTTTTCATGATCACTAACTGCAATCCTGTCTTCTAGATCTGATATTCCATCTTCACCTTAGTTCTGTGGATTGTGTATATTTTGGTGACGTTTTTAATCCCCTGGATATCTGTTTGAGTCTGTTTCTTGGATTTCATTTCTTTCTTATGTTTGACAGTGATGTTTTCCATCATTTTCCTAAGTCCTCCTCCTCCTTACTCTCCTTTTAAAATCTAATCTATTACAGTCACTGAGCAAGTCTTTCATTTTGATCATCATCTTTTTCCTTGAGAAATTGTTTTTAATATAATTTTATTTCCAGTCTCCTACATGTTTTTTCAAAATTTTTTATTTTTGCTGTTATTTTTTCCAAAAATTCAGGTGGATAACTTCTGATTTCCCCTGTCTTTATGGTCCCTAGATTTGTGTTGGGTGAGCTGGAGATCTGGGGTTGCATTTTGCTTTTGCATCTTATCATTTTCTAATTTTTATTTTAATTTGTTTCCTAGTCTGATACTTGTAAATTCTGTATAGTGGATAGCTTTATCATTGTATTAAGGATTATCTAGGCAATACATATTCCTCAGGGATGTTTTTTAGGTAGAGTCGACTCTTGGTTTTTGTATCTGCCCCAAAATTCTACTTTTTGAATTTATTAGAGATGATAAATTGTTATTTGGCCCAGCACCCAGTTTCTTTTTACTGGACTATGGTGATGGGTGTGATCCCAGACAATAACTGTGTTGTCTGCAAGGGAAAACAACTGATTACACCAAGTATTACATCATGGTTCAAATGCTGCAAGTAGGAATAACAATAGCATCAAGCACAGACTAAAAACTAATCAATAATGGTATCTGTTAATTTGGTAGCTTTAACCAAAGGAGCAAGATCTACAACTATATAACAAAATTGAATAAGTTAAGAAGTACATGCACTGAATTCCCCTTTAGTATCATGACTTTACCCTGTTGGGACGAAATCGAAGATGGATAGAAGGCAAAATAGAGAGGTAAATGAAGCAAAGTTGAAGGACAAATGTTGATCATCCAAGCTTTGTAAAATAAGAAAAGAGGACAGGAAAGAAAGAAGGAGAATGTACAAGAACTTCAAAGTGAGCAAAAAAATCTAGAGATAATGTTTACTCTCATGAAATTATCAAAATAATCAAGAATCATAGTTGAGAAAATGAAGAAACAAGACAAAACAAAATAAGCAATACAAGTTAAAAACCCAAACAACAACAAGAACACAAACAACAACGACAAAAAGCCAGACAGATAAATGAAAATGAAACAAACAAAAAGAAAGAAAGGAAGAAAAACAAAACAGTAGCATTCTTCTGGTGCCCACAGGCAAGTGCAATCCTGCAGTCAGAGCCCAAATCTGTACCTCCAAGTCTGCAGTAGGATACATTCTAGGTACGGGGCTGACCTTGGCCTCTGTCTAGGGGCTGGGTCAGTCCTTCTCCAGCAGGTCTCTGAATGTCCTTTGGCAGCCCGTCCATGTCTTCTTACCTAATTTGTCTTTCTGCAGGGCTCTCTGAGTTGCTATGGCCTCCTCAGCCAGTGACAGACTGAGTACATTTGTTCTCTATCCCGTGTACAGTTGGCCCCTCCTAGCTTCTTCCCTTCCACTTCCCTTGATTATTTTCTTGCAAGGAACAAAGATTGCTGTCTTCCTATTTGTTGTCTGTCAGGTGACCATGGCTGCTCAAATTCCTCTTCCTCGGTCTGTGTCCTTCTCTCTGGCCACTGGTCACAGGGTAGGAGAGAGTCTCCCATCACTGACCTAGTTGTTTCCAAAGATTCCAGTCAGCCACTACAGCTTCTTGGTCACTCACTCTTGTGTGTGGTGGTGGAATCTGTTGCCAGGCTGAGTGTCTTCTGTTTTCATGATAACAGAATGGGTGAGAACCCTAACATACCAGATCTGTCCTATGTAGGTTGAATTTGCCACATGCTCACAGTTATTTTGAAATACCTTAGAATGGCAGTTCTTGTTCCACCTGCCCTGTGGTGCATACTGTTAGCAACACCAGTAGTAGCTCTGTGGGCTGATATACTATTTTATGAAGTCTTGCACCTGTGTTTTGTTTGATCTACATGTCTCTTATTTCAGAATTATTTTAGCAATAAGATGTGTGTCCTTCTCTTTCTTCCAATTACCTGTTTTTCAAGTTGATTTTCTCTGAATAGCTCTGATGTGGCTCCTTTTCTATTCAGCATGTTGGAAGTCATCCTGCCCAACTTAATTTTAAATTACCCATTGAGAATGGGATATTGTTCAAGGATCAGCTTCTAAAATGCACTATATAGTCAGATTTCCTCTAACCACCCTCTAACCAGCTGCCTAGACCGATTAGGCCTGTGCCTGGAATACTGTATGAATCCTTTCAGGAACTTCCATGGTTCCCCAGAGATGGAATTCTTTGCACACAGAGTAACCTGGTCTTGGTGCAGGGAATGCAGAATGCAGTCATGCACCAATATCCTGCCAGCATTTTGCCCACATGGGTGTTTACTCTGGCCAGGAAAGACATCTCCTTTGCTCTAATCATCTTGATTCTTCAGTCTATTCCTCCTATTTGTTTGTGTTTAATTCACTTTGGTGTCTGAAGTTTGTGCTTCTGCTGTGACCACTCATTGTAACTTGATCCATTTTATCTCGTGAGCCTTTGTCTTCTTCACCTGCCTGTCACTAGCCCCTGGCTTCCAGTCTCTGTTGTACTTTCATCACTCAAGTTTTCCAGCTTAGGTGAATGGCGTCTTGAAGGAATTAGCACATTCAGAAAATCTCAAAGATAAATTGTTTCTGAGTATGTTATTCAGAAAGTAAGAGAAAAAAATGAGACAAGCTGGATTGTCTCAGACGCTACTTGGATATAACATTGAAAGTTGCATTCATTTTAATGCCAGGGCCGGCATAATATTTTATGAAGTCTTGCTTCT